>RJWJ010025481.1:0-23861 GCA_004363605.1 Indri indri | reverse complement strand
ACCCAGCAATGCCACTGCTAGGCATATATCCAAAAGAAAGGAAATCAGTATATCGAAAAGATATTTGCACTCCCATATTTATTGTAGCACTATTCACAATAGCCAAGATTTGGAATCAATCTACATATCCATCAATGGATAAAGGGATAAAGAAATTGTGGTAGATACACATATACACAATGGTATATTACATAGCCATAAAAAGACTGAAATTCTGCCATTTGCAACAACATGGATGGAAATGGAGAATGTTATGTTAAGTGAAATAAGCCAAGCACAGAAAGACAAATCTCTCATGTTCTCACTCATATGTGGGAGCTGAATATTAAAACAATTGATTTCGTGGAGACAGAGAGTAGAATGATGGTTACCAGAGGCTGGGAAGGGTAGCAGGGAGGGGGGATAAAATAGGGATGGTTAATATGTGCAAAAATATTTAGATAATTACATAGAATTAACAATATTTGATAGCTCAACAAAGTGACTATAATCACCAAGTTAGAGTATACTTTAAAATAACTAAGAGAGTGGAGTTGGAATGTTCCCAACACAAAGAAGTGATAAATGCTTGAGGTGACAGATACCCCAGTTACCCTGATGTGATTAATACACATTGTATGTCTGTATGAAAACATCACATGTACCCTATAAATATATACAACTATTATGTATCCATAGTAATTAAACATAAAAAATTTAATTTAAAAAAAGCACTGGATTGAGGAGAGAACCTGAGAAGTGTGGACAATGACAGCAGACAGGGACTTCAGAAAGTTTTGCCATGGAGGTGAGTGGAGAAAGGAGGCGATAACCGGAGGGGTGTGGGGCAGAGTGTTTTTAAGATGGAGACACTAGCGCACGTTTATGGGTTGGTGGGTTGGTGGGAACAGGAACAGAGACACGATGATCCAGGACAAAGAGGGCAGACTCGCAGGAGCAAAGGGCTTGCGAAGGTGGAGGCTGGTGTGCTAGTCATCTCCACCTGCATGAAACATCACCACAAAATTGGTGGCTTAAAACAACATATATTTCTTACATTCGTTTCAGTGGGTCACGAGTGTGGGCATGGCTTAACTGGGTCCTCTGCAAAGCAGCACTCTGGTGTTGGCCAGGGCTGCGGTCCCCTCTGAGGCTCAGTGGTGTTGACAGCGTTCAGTTCCCCTGTGGGCTGCCAGACTGCGGGCCTCAGTGACTTGTCGGCTGTCGGCTGCCGCCTGTTCCTTGGCACATGGTCCTTCCCATCCCAGCTGCTCGATTCCGCAAAGCCAGTAAGGGAAAGAGAGGTGGTTACTATCTTACATAACATAATCACATGCGTGTAATCACATATATCAGTTACCTCTGCTCTCTCCTATTGATTAGAAGCAAGTCACAATCCTGCCCATGCTCAAGTGGAGGGCGTTACACAGGGTGTGACTATCAGGAGGTGGGGGGCCGCCTTAGCACCTGTCTGCCACAGGCATTCCCCAGAAGCATGTCCAGCACACAGGAATATTCGCGGCAGCAATAATGGCTAACGTTTAATGCTCACTGGGTAGGCACTCAGTGTCCTCAGCACATACATATAGTAGCCCATGTAAGACCACACAGCCCTGTAAGATAGTTATGAGACAGATGAGGAAACGAAAGCAAAGAGATTCAGTGACTTGCCCAAGTAGGCAGAAATAGTGAATGATAGAAACTGAGTTTGAATCCAGTTCTTATAAAGATTCTGCTTCTCATGGCTCCTGCCTGTAATCCCAGCTACTCAGTTGGCTGAGGAGCTTGAGACCAAGAGCTCAAGACCAGCCTGGGCAACATAGCAAGACCCCATCTCTAAAAAAGTTTTTTAAAAGACTCTGCTTTTCAAACTGGCCTCTACAAATCTGCGGATCCCCAGGGTACATGGAGGCATGCCATTGGAAGAATGCCATCGAAAGCCAGAGGATAAATAGAGCCCTGTTCCTCCAAGTACACTCAATGGATCAGCCACCCAGTCACTGAGGGGTAGCTGACAATACATAGTCCTGAGTCTGCTTCAGGAAGTCTAGGGAAGAAACTTGGAATATGCTGGTGAATCTTATGGACACTTACGTTTGAAAAGTATGCTGTTATACATCAATTTTTACAAGGGGGGTGGAGTGCCCAGCAAGCTCAGAGCATGAGATTCTTATATGGGGGTGAAGTTTATTTTTAATTTATTTTCTGTTAGAACATAGGTGTGCAAAGTTTGTGGCACTCATGGGAGACCAGGGTTCAATTCCCCAACCGGGAGCCAAAAAACAAAAAAAGTTTGTAGTACTTTTTGCTTTTGTTTCTAGAGATAGGGTCTTGCACTGTTGCCCAGGCTAGAGTGCAGTACCACGATCATAGCTCACTGTAACCTTGAACTCCTGGGCTAAAGTGATCCTCCTGCCTCAGCCTCCTGAGTAGGTGGGACTACAGGCCCACACCACCATGCCTGGCTAATTTTTTTTTTCTTTTTTGTGGAGATGGGGTCTTGCTGTGTTGCCCAGCCTGGTTCCTGGACTCAAGCAACCTTCCCAACTCATCCTCCCAAAGTGCCGGGATTATAGGTGAGAGCCACCATGCCTGGCCAGGCAGCTGTGCTTTAACATACTCTCAAGGTCTTTAAAGGAGATCCACGGTCCTTGGAAATTTGGATTTGGAAATTTTTAGGGGCATTTTCAGTTGTCTCATTGATGGGCTCTCTGATCTTTAGTAGACAGAGGCCTGGGATCCTAGACATCCTTCAATGTTTGGGACAGTCCTGCATAACAGAGAATTGTTCCATGTCCTACATGACCTTCTAATGTCCCACTGGTTCTTTACATCAGTGGGAAACCACTTATAGTTATCTGAGCTGAGAACCCTAACTCTGTTGTGTATGTAAACGTAATAGTATGTGCACAGTTTTAGTATATACTGAATTTTCCAGAAATGCTAGTAAAGTATAAGTCAAGGGAAGGATTTTCTCTGTATGAATTCAGATCTTTACAAAAGGTAATTCACCATTTCAGAAGATCGTGTCTCTGAAGGCAACATGCCCGTGTCAGTCTGTATTTAAGAGCAGTCCCACAATGATCATTTCATTACGTTTTCTGGTGTGATCCTGACCAAGCATGTGAAAATACAGATTTCTTTAGCAAAATTACTTTCATTATATTTTTCCATGATTTTGAAAATTATGTGGGTAGATAGGATATTATCTATAATTTCATTTCGGTCATTGAACAAATATTGACTGCGTACATAAACTAGACATGGGGGATGTTAAAAGGGCATTGTCAAACATTCGTTGGTAAAGGGCGTGTGGGATTTGGTACAGTTGGAATCCACTGCTAGGCCGACCTGGGTTCCTAACTCCACCACCATCCGTTACGACCTGAACACATCTTCTCACCTGTCTGAGCCTCGGTTTCCCGTAGGAATGTGTAGACCACATGAGATCATGCAGATACAGTGCCAGCCCCGCAAGCATGCTTACTTGAACAGTAGCTGGCAACATTATTATAATATTATGCTAACTGGTCTCTTTATGGCACAGGTACGACGCCCGTTTATTTTTCTTAAATAATTCTTTAAACTCCATCGCCTAGCTACATCTTTCTTTCGAAGCTCCTCCTCTCTCTCCCATGTCTACATTTTCCAGAATCCGCAGTGATTTATTTAGTGGAGAGCCGGGCGGCCTGGTTTCTGGGGGTGCTGGCGGCTGTCCCCTCTTTCCCCACCACGCGCAGCACCTGGAGCCTGGGGGGCCGCTGCTGTAATGACCTCTCCCGGACACACGGTGGTGCTGTTGAGGTTTAGCTCGTTCCGGACAGTCAGGAGCCCCGGAAGAAGACGGGGGCTCCCCTTTGCTCACCTCCCACGCAGCCACCGCCCTCCGAAGCATAGCCACGGGGTCAGGGAGGCAGGGCCGAAGAAGAGTCTGGCATCACGGGATGAAAATTAGCCTAAGTTGCATTCCCTACACGCAGCTGAAAAGTAAAAGAGGCCCGGCCCCTGCGCTCCACGCCGCCTACTTGACATCAGCTCCTGGATCTCAAACCGAGCCAAAGCCGCGTATTGTTTTCATCCCCACCCCACCTCGGGAATCTCCCATCCCAGCATGCGGTGTCGCTATTCCCCTAGTTGTTCAGCCCGGAGAACCGGAGGTGACCTTGATTTGTCCCTTGCCCTCCTGCCCTGCATCCAACCCATCTCCACGTGCTCTGGATTCCACCTCCCAGTGTCGCCCAATCCGGCCGCTGCTCTCCGTTCCCGCGAGCGCTGCGCATGGCCAAGCCACCACCGTTGCTTGCCTGGCTGAACCCACTCCTGCCGCCAACAATCTACTCTCCGCGCGGCAGCTGGAGCAACCTTGGTGCCCACCTCCTGGGAATGTTCGCCTGGGCTGAAGAGTCACGTCCCCTTCCCCAGGCAGGTGCATCAAATGACAAAGCTGGAGGGTCATCCTAGCTGCGCAGCTCCCTGCAGGCTCCGGGGAGGCGTCCCCTGAGACTGCAGGGCAGCTCCCCTGCCCGCCGGGTCTTGCCTCCTGCGCTTTTGATCCTGTGCGCCCGGCCCCCAACAGACCTCCTGCCTCCTAATGCAGCTCGGAGTCTGCTTCCTGGGGAGCCCAACCCATGACAGATCACGGCACACCCTGCACTTGGAATAAAATCCACACTCCGCGCGTGGCCCGTAAGGCTGGGTGTGATCTGCTCCCTGCCTTCCTGCCTGAGCTCGTCCTGTGCCTCTCTCACGGCCCCTCACCAGGCCCCTGCCACCCCCGCTTCTGTCCACGAGATCAGCGCTGTCCTTTCTCAGGGCCTTTGCATTGGCTGTTCCTCTGCCGGCAGAGGTTTCTCTGCTGGTAGGGGTCAGGTTCCTTCTCAGCTGTCCGGTCCTGGTCTAGGTGGTATAGGACCACCTCTTCAAGAGCCCCCCCCCCCACTCTGTCTGAGACCACTTTATATCTTTCAGCACTTCTCGCTCCTTCGTTATTTTGCTGACTCCCTACTGCACTGTAAGTTTCTGAGAGCAGGGCCTTGACCATCTTGGCCTCCTGTTTTCTGCCCCAGTGGGGGGCACCGCCTGACCCTCAGGACCACTTTCTCCATCAGGTACCAGAGGCCTCTAAGCTTTCCAGGGGCTGTGAAAATGTTGGAGACTGGAAAAAAAAATTTATTGGCCCCCAAATTTAAAAAAAAAAAAGTAATTTCCGTGTATTTAATGAAATGTCTCTATAATAAACTCATTTTATTGACTTTATTATTGAATTTAGACTTGACTTTAAGTTTGTAAAGATTTTGGTACAACTGAGAAGGCTTTGTGGTTAGAAATTTTCAACCCAAGACTATCTGGAGGATACAACATGATCGCGTTAAAAATCACAGCTAGTCGTAGTTTAAATGGGTTAATGTAAAGTCAGATAATTTCAAAAGCAAAACTATAAAATAATTACAAAAAATATTACAACAGTATATTACTTAATGTGAGATATAGGTGCATTTGATCAGGTGTGATAAGATTGGGACCCCCACAAAAGCTTGAGGGACTTTGGCCAACAAGGGTCAAAAAATGGCCTTGCCTGGTCCTTAGTTGGCTTTCCTTAGTATGTGTTGAATGAATGTGTGGATGAACAAATGGATGCCTGACAGATGGATGCCGAGTGGGCAGATGGGTGTGTGGAAGGATGGAGATGCTGGGCCCCAGGTCTTGAGTCCACACTTTTTTCCTGGAGTGAATTTATCTCAGAGGCTGTCCCTCAGATTTGCATGGGCAGCTCTGGTCCACCTCCAGGTCTTCCTGCTGAATCATTAGGTCCAGGGTTAGGCTGCTGACCTTTCCCACCCCAACCCCCAAAGGTCCAGGGCCTCACACATAAATTGATTCACATCCGCATTGCTTTGTGTGCCAAGATCTCAGACTATAGCAGTTGAGGGAGTTCCAAAAGGTTCTCGTTACACCCTAATCCCAGAACGACCTCAGACTTACCTCCCTTTGCATAACTCAGAGGAGTCATTCAACAACCAGAACAGTAAGGCACAGCCAGCGCTTGCTTACTTCGTGTGGTGCTAAACGCTTCACAGGAATTATCTTTCAGTTTACAAAGGTCATCTCAGATGGTCTTTTAGGCCTTCAGGTCTAAAAGTAGAGAGGCTAAGATCTTCACGACTCCTCCAAGGGAGTCCATTTAAATCTCTGCCTTCGCCAGCTGACAAGTTGTTACTTGGAGGTTTGGTCGGATGAAGTGGAGTGATTTAAAACCTGCTGGGGGTGGGAGGAAAGCGAGGAAGCCTGTGATGCAAGAGCTGCAAGAAATCTCAGTTTGTCTAAGGAAACTCGGTGTCCTGTGGCAGGAACCCATCACAGGCCAGGCGGCAGGTCCCCGAAGGTAAGGTGGGGTGGGACAGGGCAGTGTGTGGACCTTCCCGGGAGCAGGAGATACAGACCCAGGGATGGTCGTCAGAGAGTCAGCGGCTGGGATTAGCACAGAATACACCCCTGCCTCACGCCGGTTCTGGCCCAGAGCCTTGGGGGCAGGTTCCCTTGTATACCCAGGAATGTCTCAGTCCGGCCTCCTCACCCTGGGATGCCCTCCTGCCATTCTCCACCCTGCTCCATTCCCCAGGGGCCAAATCTTGGTCCTTAGCAGACGACTCGCCATAAACAGACAGATCTCCAAATAATGCTGGGCCAACCCTGTCCTTTGGCCTGAGCTCACCAGCTTAGCGAGCCTGGCTCCCAGTGGCCTCTGTGACTCAGAGACTGAGGAAGTCGCCTAAGGTCCACAGCAAGTCTGCCCCAAAGGCCTGTGTTCTTTCCCTGGCCCTGCCAGTTATACCTGAATCAGGGAGGGTCCCCACTGCCAGCGTCCCATCTCCTCATCTATGGAACAGAGGCTGTTAATCCTTGCGTAGGTGTCGTGAAGAATAAAGGGGTTAATCACTGAAAAGCTTCAGGACAGGGCCTGGATTGTAGGACATCCTTCAAGATATCACTTGCTGTTTTATTATTATGATGACTTTGTGGGCCCTCCATACTTCTGTGAGTAGCTTCAGAGCTGAAGTGGACCTTGAGATGACCCGTAGCAGTCCCTTCCATCGACAGGTGTAAAGCAAGAGAAGGGACGTGCCGAGGCCAGAAACGGCAGAGCTGGAAACCAGGTTCATGTCGTCGGCCTTCAAGGCAGCCGGGCCCAGTGAAAATCGGAAGAGCCCTTAGATTGAGGGGTCTCTGTGAGCGTTAACAAGGGAATGTGTGGAAAATCTCCCGCCTGGCGCAGTGACTTGCCCAGCACGTAGTAGATGCTACATCAACATTGGTTTTTTTCTTCTTTCTTCCCTCCCTGGCCAGTGCCACAGTGTCTTAGCTGAGTTCAGGGTTAAGAGCTGACACAAATCAGGAGCCTACAGGACGGAAGACTTTAATGATGGGGTGGAGGTGGGCACAGGGCCCTGGCAGAAGATAAGGCGAATCGATGTCAAAAAGGACCTCCTGGCCGGGCACGGTGGCTCATGCCTGCAATCCTAGCACTCTGGGAGGCCGAGGCGGGCGGATCATTCTGAGCTCAGGAGTTCAAGACCAGCCTGAGCAAGAGTGAGACCCCGTCTCTACCAAAAATAGAAAGAAATTAATTGGACAGCTAAAAATATATACAGAAAAAATTAGCCGGGCATGGTGGCACATGCCTGTAGTCCCAGCTACTCGGGAGGCTGAGGCAGAAGGATTGCTTGAGCCCAGGAGTTTGAGGTTGCTGTGAGCTAGGCTGACGCCACGGCACTCGCCCCAGGCAAGAGAGTGAGACTCTGTCTCAAAAAAAAAAAAAAAAAAAGGACCTCCTGGTCCCTTGATCTCCCCTCCCCGCCCCCCATGGTAGCAGAAAGACACAACCCAGTCTCTACCACTTATTTTTCTACATAACAGCTTTATTGAGATATAACTCACAAAGCGTACGAGTCACCCACTGAAAATATTAATATTATACATTATATATTATATTCAGTGGTTTTTAGCATATTCACAGATTTGTGAAACCATCACCACAATTTTAGAACATTTTCATCACCCCCCATACCTATTAAACCCCATACCTATTAGCTGTCACTCCCATTTCCCCCAATTCCCCCAGCCCCTGGCGACCTCTAATCTACTTTTTATTTCTATGATTTGTCTATTCTTGACATTTCGTATAACCGGAATCATCCAATACGTGGTCTTTTGTGTCTGGCTCCTTTCACTCCGCATAACTGTTCAAGGTTCATTCATGTTGTGGCATGGATCAGTACCTCATTCCTTTTCATTGTCGAATAATATTCCATCATCCAGACATACCACAGTTTACGTATCCATCCAGCAGCTGGTGGGCATTGGGATTATTTTCACTTCGGGCTATCATGAATAATGCTGCTATGAACATTCATGTGCAACTTTTGTGCAAACTTATGTTTTCATTTCTCTTGGGTCTGTCCCTGGCAGTTGCAATTGCTGGGGCATATGGTAACTCCATGTTTAACTCTTCATATTTGAGGACCCGCCAGACCATTTTCCAAAGCAACAGCACCATTTTACATTTCCACTAGCAGTGCATAAGGGTTCCAATTTCTACATGTCATTACCAGCACTTTTTATTGTCATTATTATTATTATTGCCATCCTAGTATGTGTGAAGCAGTATCTTATTGTGGTTTTGATTTGCATTTCTCAAATAATGATATTAAGCATCTTATATGTGTTTATTGGCTATTTGTATATCTTCTTTGGAGAAATGTCTATTCATAGCACTCTGGGAGGCCGAGGCAGGAGTATTGCTTGAGGTCAGGAGTTTGAGACCAGCCTGAGCAAGAGTGAGACCCCGTCTCTACTAAAAATGGAAAAAAATTAATAATAAAATAGGGGGATCCCATGAGGGAGTATTTGAGCAAAGACTGGAGGGGGTGGGAAGAGAGCTGTGCGATATCTGGGGAAAGAACATTCTAGGCAAAAGCTCAAGTTAGCACAAAAGCCCTGAGGTGGGCATGTCCTGGTGGGTCTGAGGAGCAAGCCACGTGGAGAATGATTGGGAGTTAGGTCAGAGAAATCATAGGGTTCTAACAGGCTTTGATCAGAGAAGGGACATTTGGCTGCACCCCTCTATTTTCTTATTTTTTATAAAGACAGGGTCTTGCTATGCTGCCCAGGCTGGTCTCGAACACATGGCCTCAAGTGATCTTCCCACCTGAGCCTCCCAAGTAGCTGGGATTACAGGTGTGAACCAACATGCCCAGCCCATCTCCTTTTTGTTCATTCACTCATCACGTACTTGACAAGTGCACTCTGTGTGGTGTGGTGCTGTGCTAGGCACTGAGCAAAGCCAACAGGCCACTGCCCTCAAGGAGCAGATTCAGACAGAGCCAACGAACACACAGAGAGTGGACGTAACGGGGGACAGAGGCACAGGAGGCCTGTGGGCCACCTGTGACCTGGAGCCTCAGAGACATTCCCTTCCTCCCACAGAGGCTCAGTAGAGCACAGGTTCCACCCAAGCCCGGCCGAGCCCTGTGCCCCACCTCGCCGTGGTTTTACTCCATACCTGCAAGGCTTCATGACGCTCACGTTACAGGTGAGAGATGCTCGGAGAAACAGGGCAATTTGCGCAAGGCCCTGCAGTTAATAAGTGACAGATCAAATTTTAAAGCTTGTGCTTCCACGGACACTATCAAGAAAGTGAAAGACACCCCACAGAATGGGAGAAAATATTTGCAAATCATATATCTGACAAGGGGAATTGTATCTAGAATATATAACTTTTACAACTAAAAAAATACAACCCTGTTTTTAAGTAGATGAGGATTTGAATAGACATTTCTTTTTCTTTTTTTTTTTTTTGAGACAGTCTTGCTCTGTCACCATGGCGTCAGCCTAGCTCACAGCAACCTCAAATTCCTGGGCTCAATCAAACCTCCTGCCTCAGCCTCCCGAGTAGCTGGGACTTCAAGTGCAAACCACGACATCCGGCTAATTTTTCTATTTTTAGTAGAGACGGGGTCTCACTCTTGCTCAGGCTGGTCTCAAACTCCTGAGCTCAAGCGATCCTCCCGCCCGGCCCACCACAGCACACGGATTACAGGCGTGAGCCACCGCGCCTGGCCAGATCCCCCTGTTTTAAATCGCTACTCTAGGAACTTGCTATTGCCCATTTTGCTTCCTTCCTCCACGCCGTTTGTTACCATCTCATACACCATTTGTTTTACCCGCGTGACGGCTGCCTGTTCCCCTGCCACCCCCAGCACGTGAGCTGCGTGAGGGCAGGATCCTTGTCAGTAGTGCTCAGCGTGGTGTCCCTAGCATATCTGGGGAACGTACCAGCTCGGCATCTAGACCAGTACCTGATGTAGCGGGTGCTCAGCGATATTTGCTGAGGAATACATGGCTTCCCACCACCCACAGAACGAAGTCCAAACCCTCCAACCTGGTCCTGCCTCCCCCTCCACCCTCACTCCCTTCTAGGAACTTTTTCTTTTAAGAGATGAGGGTCTCTCTGTATTGTCCAGGCTGGCCTCGAACTCCTGGGTTCAAGGGACCCTCCTGCTTCAGCCTCCCAAGTAGCTGGGACTACAGGCGTGTGCCATGATGCCCAGCTTCCTTGTAGGAATCTTAAAGGTTGTTTGAGGCCACGTGCTTGCAGTTTTACATGCACCTTGCTCATCCTCCTCTGTGCTTTGGCTCACACCGGCGTAGACAGCTTTCCTCCTCCTCTCCTCGGCCACCACGTGCCTGATAACTCCTGCTGAGCCTTCTAGAATCAGGCTCTAACGGAAAGGCATGGCCCCTCCAGAAAGCACTCCCTTACTACCTGTTTTGGGAAAAGCCCAAGATGGTATAGAAAAAACACCCTCCAAACTGATATAGTGCCAAGAGATCAAAGCCTGTCTCAGACAAGTGCAGCTTGGTGAGACAGATGAGAGCATTGGAGGTTATTTCACAGGGCACTCACTCCTGGGCAGCACAGGAACTCTCTGGAGAGTAAAATCTGCACTGTCTGTAGATGTGGTGCCTTAAATTTTTTTCTAGCGAATGATGTGGGGTCTTTTTTGACTTCATTGCATGTGCACAGGCTAAACACATTAAGCATGTGTGGTACAATCACCACGTGTCGCCATACAGCCTATGATGTGTTGACGATACTATAATTCTCTCAGGGTGGGGATTTTCTTTTTTTAAATTTTTTTTTAAATTTTTACATATTTTCCTTTACTTACTTTTCTTTTCTTTCTTTGCCTTCTTTTTACTTTGAGAGTATCATAAAAGGGTGGGGATTTTAGCATTATAATTAGCTAAAGGGTATTATAGCTGCGGTCCTCAACCCCTGTTAGGAACTGGGCCACACAGCAGGAGGTGAGCGGAGGGTGAGCAAGCGAAGCTTCATCTGTATTTACAGCCGTGCCCGTTGCTCAAATCACTGCCTGAGCTCTGCCACCCGCCTCCACCCCGCCACACACACACCGTCCATGGAAAAATTGCCTTCCGTGAAACTGGTCCCTGGTGCCCAAAAGTCTCGGGACTGCTGTATTAAAGGACAGCAAAAGTGGTTATAGGCAGTCCACACCAGGTTACAAGGCAGTGTCTTAAAGACCTTGAGGTTTTCCTTGGTATTTTTTTGTTTATCTTAAGCCATTGGTTTTATTAACCATTAGGTGTTAGCTTTCTGCAGCGGGGAAACTTTTTCTTTTTTCTCACCACCTTCTCCCCGCCATCCCCCTGCTGAATGTTGCTCTCATGGCCTCCCGCTGTACACCTCGCTTGCTGTGTTACTGAACCCACCTTCCCCAGTAAGCCTTAAACGCTTTGGCAACAGGGACTGGGGCTCTCTGGTTTCCTCTGCCCCTGTGCCCCGGCCTCCCACACACACACGAAGCAGAGTGTCTGGCTCTCACTCAGGAGGGGCTCAATGAATGTCCTCTGGCCCTGACAGAATGATGTGAGCCTCCTTCACTGCTGGGACTCAGGTTGGCTGGGAGAAAGCAGAGTACAGGCAATAACAAAAGCTGAAAATTTGATCATATTCAGATTCTTCAACTGGGCAGACTTGTTTCGTGTATTTTACAAAAAGGAAAAATACAGTAGCTGGGCTTGGTGGCTCAGCTGGTAATCGCAGCTACTTGGGAGGCTGAGGCAGAAGGATTGCTTCAGGCCAGGAGTTCAAGACCAACCTAGGCACCATAGTGAGACCCCCATCTCCACAAAAAATAAAAATAAAAAACAGCCAGTCATGGTGGCTTGCACCTGTAGTCCCAGCTACTCAGGCAGGCTGAAGCAGGAGGATCGCTTGAGCCCAGGAGTTTGAGATTGCAGTGAGCTATGATGAGCCCACTGCACTCCAGCCTGGGCGACAGGGTGAGAACTCTTCTCTAAAAAGAAAGAAAGAAACAATACAGTGATCAAGAGGATAGACCTGGAGCTGGACCACTTGGGTCTGAATCTAGATTGCCACGTTCCTAGCTGTGTGACCTTGGGCAAGTTACATAACCAGTTTCTTCATCGGACCTCGAAACAATAACAGTACCTACCTCATTGTGTTGCCATGAGGATTAGATGAGTTACTTCATATAAAGTGTTTAGAACAGAGCCTGACACTTAATAATCACTATATAGATATTAACTAATGTGATTAATGTCGCCTTTTAAAATAAGTTTAAAAGATCAATTTAAGGAAAATGATAGTACAAGGTAAAGGTGGCCTAAACATAGATATTCCTGAGGCCAAGAGGGGTGGGGCCTGTCTGCTTAGCGGCTTAGTGCAGTCCAAAACTCCTGGGCTCCAGTGTGCTCCCACCCACCCCCCAGCAGCCTGTGCCCTTTGGCACTTGGCTTCGTCTCTGCACGCCCCAGCTTCCCAGAGCAGCCAGATCACCAACAGCCAATCTGCTCACCTAGTAGCTATTAACAGATGACCAACTTGCAGTACTATCTGTTATTTTTTAAATTGTAGTTTTACATCTGGCCTTGCCCTTGACATTTTACGAGTGAAGGAGCACTTCCAGTCGACCCATCTTCTGCTGCCCCTGCCCCAGCGGCTGCCAGCCTCTGACCCAGCGTATCCCACTGCCCTCTACCCTCACTTCTGCCTTTGCTCCCATCTCCGCCCCTTCCTCTGAAACACAGTCCTGCCCGTTTGCTTCTGTGTTGTCTATAATTGCTTTCACATAACAAAAGCAAAGTTGAGTCTTGCTAGACGTCCCATATCGCCCACAAAGCCTAAAATATTTACCTTCTGGTCCTTTACGGAAAAACTTTGGCAACCCCTGCTGTAGCGTTTCTCACCTGGGTTCTGTGTAACTTGCACAGAACGCAGCAGTGTGCAGCAGTATGCCAGGAGAGAAGAGAAACCACATACACATGCTAAATATGGCAGCCTGCCTGCAGGGTCAGTTAACTCAAAGGTAAGTAATCTCAAGCATCATTTTTATATTAAAACAAACATGGATATGTCACTAAGTAGAATTCAAATTTTGCATACATTTTAAAAACTAAAAGCCTTTAGGCTGGGCATGGAGGCTCATGCCTGTAATCCAAGCACTTCGGGAGGCCAAGGTAGGAGGATTGCTTGAGGCCCAGAGGTCCAGACCAGCCTGGTCACTATAACGAGACCCTGTCTCAATAACAAAAAAATTTAAATATTAGCCAGGTGCAGTGGCACGCATCTGTAGTCCCAGCTACCCAGGAGGCTAAGGCAGGAGGGTCACTCGAGCCCAGGAGTTTGAGGCTGCTGTGAGCCATGACTACACCACTGCACTCCACCCTGAGCGACAGAGTGCCCCTGCCGTCCCCCTCCCGATTCCTCATCCTGACCAAGATGCTTGGTTATGTTCCTACATTCTAAAGAGTACTGTGGTGGGAGTTTGAGAAGTGCTGTAAGTTTACATATCAGTAAATGGTGAGTGGAGATCTTTTGGACCAGAGGTCCTCTCCTGAAGCTTTCATGTTACCTATGTAGACAGGTAAGGAAGAGTGTGTCTAAGAGTTCGCTTATGATATCTCCCAGAATTAGTACACCAAGAAGACACATGCAGGCTTCAGGGTCAGAAAGACCCTGCTTGGGTCCTGGCTCTCCCATTTACTGTCTTTATGATCCTAGGTAAGTTATTTTTATTAATACCTTTTTGAGCCTTCATCTCGTCAGCTGTAAAATGGAGAGCCTTCACAAGGTGGTTGCGAGGAGTCTAAGAAATCATGAAGGGAAAGTGTTCTGCACAAGGTAAGAACTTAATAAGTGTTAGCTACTAATGTGTTAACTAAGTTTCCTGAATATATAAAGAGCTCTGACAAATCAAAATATTTAATAAAACAGTCAAAAAACAAAAAGTGGACAAGCGGTGTGGGTATTTTACAGCAAAGGAAACACAAATAATTTTTAAATATATGAAAGATGCAACTTCGTGCATAAGAGAAATGAGAACACAACTCAAATGAGATAACATTTTTCAACTACTAGACAGACAAAGATTTTAAAATTTGATAACATACCACATAGGTGGGAGTGGTGGAAGAGGTACACTCATATGATGCTTTTTTTTTTAAATTGGGTCTTCCAGTGAGGACCAGCAAACCTGCTAGACAAATTCTGAAAGAGCTGTACCACTCATGCCATGTTGATAAGAATGCAAACTGTTACAACCTTTGTGGAGGGTAATGGGAATATCTATCAAAATTACAAACCCTTATACTCAGATGTAATTCTACCTCAAGGAACTTAAACTATAGATACAGTTGCACACGCTAAATAGATGAAAAAGATGATTTTTGGAGCATTGTTTTTGTTTGTAAATGTCCAATAACAAAGAACTAGTTAAATAAAATATACAAAGTGGGATACGATGTAGCTGTCAAAAAGAATAAGGCAGCTATATGTGTACTGATACAGAATGAGCCCTAAGCATGTTAGGTGAAAAAAGAGGGCAAAATGGGAGTAGAGTGTGCTACCATTGGTGTGGTTATAAATATATGAATAGATAATATATACAATTATGCTCATATATGCATAGGCTATCTCTGAAATAGTTCCCACAATGGCCTACGAGGACTTACATAATCTAACTTGCTCCTTGGCACCTTGTCATGACCCCTCTTACTCATCTTTCCCCCTCCCTTCACTCCACCCACACCGGGCACCTCGCTGCTCCCGGAATACCAGGCACCTGCCTGCCTTACAACGGCTGTCAGGAAAGTTCTCCTCCCAGGTGTCCACGGGGCTCCCTTTTGCATCTCCTTAAAGCCTTTACTCATATCTTTACCTTCTCAATGAGGTCTACACTGACCACTCTAATTAAAACTACACCCTTTACCCTCGCTTTTCCCTTACCCGATATTACTTTTTCTTTTTTCCACCGTGCTCATCACCTCTAACATTCTATTATTCGCTATGCTTAGGTACTATGTTTGTGGTTATTGCCTGTTTCCCCACAGTAGAATGCAAACTCTACAAGGGTGGGGATCTTTGTTTTGCTCATTGATATAGACCAAGCACCTAATGCCTTGTAGGTGCTCAATAAATGTTTGCTAAACAGAAAGATATGCAAGAAGCTGGTAACAGCTATTAACCCCAGGGAGGGGAGCTGAGATGTTGGAGACAGGTATGGGCAGGAGACTTACTTTTCGGTACACACCTTTCTACCATGTGCTTGTTAACTGGTGAAATTTTAATTAATTTTAGCCATACCAATAGCGTGCTAGAACTGGAAGAAGTGAAAACCTAGACCACACCCCTTCATCTGACATATGATGATCCAGGTGCAGAGAAGTTAGGTAACTGGCCCAAGGTTACACGGCTGGGATTTAAACCCACGCCTGCTAACTCTGGAGCCCTAGCTCTTTAGCATGATGCCATAGAGCCTCTTGATCTGGGGCTCTCATCAGCTAATTTAACGTAACGTGACAGGAATGCTAAACTGAATTGTTCCAAAGACCATGATTTGCCTCTGTCTGAGCTTTCCCGTTACAATGAACTAACTCCAAGGTCACAGTTCTTTTGATAGGTGAGATTTTGCTTGTATTATGCCAGTCTTGACATAAATGGGAATACTGGGCTTGGGGATTCTTTCATAACTTTCACTGTTAAAACAAAGTTTTAATCTCAGTCCCTTCATAGTTTGGAGCACAATGTTCCGGAACCCTGTACTTCCAGATATAGACACCCACATTTCTTCTTCTGAAGTAGTCAAGAGGTCTGGGTGAGCGGGGTGTTTGGGAGTGAGGGAGGAATTTGAAGGCACTTGGGCTGGTCAGAGCATAATGGGAGTATTCCCAGGAGCTATCAAAGACTGGCTGCTGAGCCTCCGGAGCAGGGCTGAATGGTGGGGAGCCTTCTGGGCCCGGAGCAGGTGGCGAACTCGCCGCTGTTGTTGCAGCCAGTAAAGCATCTCCACTTTGTCGTGCTTCATTTTATCCAGGTAGCGCCGCCCTTTGAAGATCACTGGCTCTCCAAAAATTAACTCAATCTCTTTCAGGAGGGAAGCCAAAGAAGATTCCACTAGATTGAGCTTCCTGTGGAGATGGCTTCGGACGTGATTCTCCTCCAGGGACTGACTCAGGCCCAAGTAAGTCTTTTGGAAGAAACGGTTGGGGTTGGAGGCTTGTCGCTCGAACCACTCCAGTCTCCCCAGCAACATCTCCCGCAGCTGAATGGGCTTCAGGGCCTGCTCCCAGGCACTCACCAACGAGGGCAGTTGTCTCAGACGGGCATTGGAGCTATACTTGATGGCCATGTCCAGCCGGTCCTTGTCAGGGACCTCGAGCATAGACCACAGTCGTTCCAGACGCTTCTGTAAGCTCAGGATTTTGTGGGGTTCTCCCAGGAGATTGGTCTCCCGGGCTCCTAGCCTGTGCTCCAGCACCGTGTTCCAGTCCCACTCTCCTGGCACAAAGTCTGGCTCTTCATATTCTAGCAAGGGGGGAGGGTGCTGAATCTCTAGGGACTCTTTGACAGGGGCCACTATCTCCACAGGAACTTCTTCTTCATACATTTGGAAGATGACATGGAGGAAATCTGTCTCGTGGTTGGTGAGGTACTTGAAGTAGTCATCCACAGATAAGGTGGTTTTCCACCAGTTCATCCCTGAGGCTTTGTTTGACCGCCTCTCCCAGCCTTTGCTAGCTTCGGGTAATGTGAGGGAGGGCACCCTCTCAGGGTTGGACTGTAAAGCATCTTCTCTCTGGGAGTAAAGACCAGCCAGCTCAGGGTTGATGATTCGAGACTGTTTTCCTTGACGTAGAAAGGCTGAGGACAGGAAGGCTGACCAGTCTTTATTTGCTGCATTCTCAACCAGGGGCCCCTGGTCAAAATGGAAGTGGTCAGTAGAGACGCAGCTCATCAACTCCTTGTAGACCTCCCTGATATTACTGCCAATAAACTGATCAATATCCATTTCTTCGATGACTTTGGGGTCCAGTTCATCAGCCAGGTGGTTGTACAGGACTCCAGCCCCCTCAATATGGAAAGAATCCAAGAAGTTTCTATCGGAGACCCGTACAGCAGCTGCCTGGACCACAACCCCATTTCTTAGCTTCAAAGTAATGGTCAATGGCTGTGGTTGAAGTGGGGGGGATTTGGGGGTTTGGAGGTCCCACTTTCCAGAGGCTTCTTCCTCCTGGAGGTTCTTCAACATCCTCTGCAGCTCCTCCATGCGATGCCCTGCCGCTGGGCGGTGGGTCACAACCCCCAGGAGAGGGGGCAGGCCTGAGTCCAGTGGTGGGTATTGCGTCCGCTCTAGTTTCATGATCTTCATCAACTGCTTCAGATCCTCAGCCACAGTGTCCCCAGCCAGCTGTGGTTTGCTCTCTGCAACCAAGACCAGAGGGGTTAAGGGACGACGTGGGAGTGGAGGAAGGCCCAACTCATCTGCCAGCTTCCAGCCCTCACGCAGAGAGGGCATGGACTGGCCTCTTCGGAGCTGGGAGTTGAGAGGTGAAGTGGGGAAAAGGGAAGCCCCACTGGTGGGAGTCACAGAGAAGCTGGGCGGTGACACAATCTGTGATGCACTAATGTCGATTTCTCTCTTCTTTCCTGTGGAGGGCAGCCAGCGAAGAGGCTTTCTCCTCTTCAGCTGAGGGATGGACTCCAATTCCTTCATTGGATCCAGTCTGGGCTCGCTGAGAAACTCCAGCGGGCGGCTGAGTTGAATGAGGTAGTTCAGGTTGAGGCTAGAGCATGGCACTTGGGCGAAGCCAGTGCTGTGAGGCCAGGGGATTGGGCACAGCTTGAAAACCCCAGTGGGGCAGACGGGACGCAGCTTATCCATGCCAGCGTGGGCCTGCTCTACCTTCAGCAAGGCCAGGAAGTCGGCGAGCAGGCAACGGTAGACGTCGGGACTGGTGAGGAAAAGTGTGCAGTCCCTGGCGAGGCTGGCGGTCAACCGGGTAAGGGTGGCTGACTCAGTGAAGACCCGTGAGGGGGTCGACATGGTCACCAGCAGGTGCAGGTAGCGTAAGAAGAGCTGCTCGCTGCTGAGCAGCACGTAGAACTCCAGCCTCTTCCGCAGCCTCACGTTGTCCCTGTAGCTCAGACTAAGTTCGGCGGGAGGCTCCCGCCAGCCGCACTTTAGCTCGTCCAGGATGATCTGGATGAGACGGCGCCGGGCCTCGGTAGGCACCCGCGCTGCCAGCCCTCTGCCGGCCAGCACCTTGGACACCTGGCGGCACAGCGACGCCACCTTCAGCTTCCCGAGAGGGAAGGTCTGCAGAATCCGGCCCTCCTGCGGGCGGCGCTTCTGAGGTGCCGGGGGCGTCGCCCTGGGCGGAAAGAGCGACAGCGGACGCAGCAACCGCTGGTAAAACCGCTGGAGCTCAGACTCAGGCTTCTCCAGCTCCATGTTAGAGCTGCCTGCGGCCGCGGTCGCCGCCGAGGACGCCAAACGGTTACTAAGGCAACCAGGGCCCGAGCGGCCCGAGTGCGCCTGCGCGACCCCCCGCTCCCGTCGGGAGCAGGGCCTTGCGTGCGCACGCCCTGGGAGGCGGGGCAAAGGTGGCTTCCGAGGCCCCGCCTCCCCGCGGCGCGGCGCTAGTTGGGAGCTTCTGGACCCGAGGAGGTGGCCACCTCCAGCTGGTGACTGTGTCCGCCATGGCTTCGGACTCAGGGGACCGTGGGACCCTCTGCACGGTGAGGGCCGAGGCCAGGCGGAGAGCCCCGGCCCCTGGGGTGATTGTTATCTCGGGGAGAGGGGAAGGAGCGGGCACCTGGAGCGGGGCTGGGCCACGGGTCAAACTGGGGTGCGAGGGTAGCTGGGCCCCCGGCCTTAGTGTTGCGGGGTGATCCCGGAATGATCATGAGTGATAATGAAGAAGGAGATTGTAGAGGGGGTCACATGGGCCGTGTCCCCAGGCCTTTCGGGTGGTCATAGGGAAGGTGGTGAAACAGGGTCACGACAGACTCGTCCCCAGCTCTCATCGGCCGATCCCCGCCGCCCTTGCAGCTGGAGTTCGCCGTGCAGATGACCTGTCAGAGCTGCGTGGACGCGGTGCGCAAATCCCTGCAAGGGGTGGCAGGTAAGAGCCGTATAAACTTTTCTGCACAGTCCAGAGGCCTCTGGGAGGGACCAGGCAAATCTCTTAAGCCCACCTGACTCCCATTTTACAAGTGCTGAAACCCACAGGGTGGAAGGAATGTTCTGAGTCACACACAGACCCAGAGGCGGAGCCTAGAGCTCTCAAGTATGCCCTGTCAGAGCCCTCTACTGGCTCTAACTACCTGTCCTGCTGACCTGAACCTCAGGTGCCCTGGGGAGTGAAGAGCTAGGCTGAGTGTAGCCCCTCCTACAGAGCGAGTGCCCTGGAAAACAGGCAGTTCTTGCTTGGGAAACAGTGTGATCTTGACAAAGCAAACAGCAGCCCTGGCCCCGTACCATCCTAGATAGCTTCTGGTTCTCAAAAGGCCAGCTGGTCTGGAGATGACCGGGCATAATCAGAAAGATCTGGGAAAGTGAGCCACTGGCATGGTGCTGGAAACTGGCTTCCTTTGGTTCTGTTAAATGTTCATCCAGTCATTTGGCAGGTATGGACCAGACCCTGGGGGCTTTGTAGGGAGAAGGCTCACAGGGGTATCAGGCACGGCTCCTGCACTCAGGCAAAAATGAGCATGCAAGTGCTGCCTGGGTGGCATTCAGAACACGTGACGGAAGAATGGTGCTGAGAGAGAATGAGATGAGATGGGTTCTGAAACTGGGACAGTGGTAGCACTGGACTCTGTGTAGAGTGGCCGTGTGCATAGTGGTTAGGGGTATGAGCTCTAGGGTCAGACTTGTTTGGGTCCAAATCCTCTCTGTGCCACTTAACGGCACTGACTTCATGCCTGTTACTTTTTGTCCCTTTGTTTTCTTCAGTATTTAAATGGGGATGATAATAGAAGCTATCCTGGAGGATTGTCATGAAGAGTAAATTAGTTAATACGGGTAAAGCACCTTAGAAAAGTCTTTGGCATGTAATAAGAGCCCAGTAAATCTTGGGGGATTATGAGAGGAAGGGCTTACAGGTGGTGATCTGAGTGGAAGGAGACTTGAGGTGACAGCTCAAAGCTGGGCTTCCTTAGACCATGTGTTTTGGGTGAGGGTAAGGGTCTCATGGAGACTGAGCCATTCCACTGGGAGTTTTCTGACCAAAGCTTTCCCAGGATATAGGGCCCTCCACTTCCTGTAAAACATTCTTGCTGGGAGAGCAGACAGCTGGACTTTCTGTTGGACCCAGGGACATTTGCAGTCCTCAGCAAGTCTCTTGGACACCAGCTAAAGACTTCTGGTAACTCTGTGTTTTCTGGTCTGGGTTGCTGGAATGAGCTTGACTTTCTGATGGGCTGGGCAGGAAAGTCGTAGTTTCCCAGGATGCATGGAGACAGTTGCTCTTGGGAGGCTCCCGGGAGGCCTGGGGCCTTGGGAAAGAGGGCTTTGCTCTCCTCCCAGGGGGGAAGTGGGAGAATCTTCCAGCCTGGGGCTCACCCCCTTGAATCCTTATCACTCCCTGTGGAGTTTCCCGTGGCCTTCTCTTTTCTCCCTCACTCGGCTCTGAGCTAACCAAGGGCCGGCCTGGCTGCTCGTTGAGGTTCACCAGCTGAACTGAATTGGTGCTTAGCTGGTGAAGCAGCTTCTTGGTTCAGACTCAGGTCGAGAATGCAGGAGGTGCATAGTTACAAGGAGTTTCCTACTTGGGGCCCTCCCACTTCAGGAGAAGAGAATCAGTTCTTAGGAGACCCTAGGGTCTAGGAACCTCCCTATGCTGAGGCCAGTCCATCAGGAAGTCTCATCTATTGTGTGTCCACAACATACTCAGGCCTCCACACTAATCCAAGCGACCTCTCCCTGGCCCATATAAGAACCTTGTCTGTGGGTTCCCTGTTGCCTCTGTTCCACCCTCCAATAGCTCTTCCATGTAGAAGCCAGAGTGGTTTTTAACATCATACCTGAGACACTGTGGTGTGGAAGTTGCATGAGACTGTCCCTGAGCATGTGTGAGAATCACCCTGCAGGCTTGTGTACACAGGGCTGACTTCAGGGCTTTCAAGGGCAATAGGGACTCCATAGGCTCTTTTTTGACACACTGACTGTTGAACTTGACCCTTGTGGACGACACAGAGCTCCTGCCCTCGCAGAGCTGGCAGCCTAGTGAGTAAAACAGGCTTATAATCAGTGCAGTGTGAGTTACTCATGGGAACTGGGAACTACTACAGGAAAACAAGGGGTGTGATCCTTACCCAGCCTGGGGGCTACGGCCACTGTCCTAGGGTGAGCAGAATGTCTGGGTTAAGTGCTTGGGCTCTGAAGCTTGGCTACCTGGAATGAATTCCAGTTCCACAACTTATTACAACATGACTTTGAGCAAGTTCCTTAATATCTCAGTTTTCTCATCTGTGAAATAGGGTAAGAGTCCCTAACTCACAGGGTTACTGTGAGTATCACATGAGTTAATACAGGTAAAACACCTAAAACAGTGTGTGCCCAGTAAATCTTAGCCCCCGCGATGGTCATAGTGCCCTCCCCTTTTTTAAATGTGCATAACAGCTTTATTGAGATATAATTCACATACCATAACATTCACCTGTTTAGAGTATACAATTCAGTTGTTACACACCATAACATTCACCCATTTAAAATATACAATTCAATTGTTTTTAGTATATTCACAGGGTTATGCAACCATCTCTCCACTGTCAATTTTACGTTTTCATCACTTCATAAAGAAATTCTGTAGCCATTAGCTTTCACCCTCCTATTTTCTTACCTCTATTCCCTAATCTATTTTCTGTCTCTGTAGATTTACTGATTCTGGACATTTCATATAAATGGTATTGTAAAATGTATGCGGTCTTTTGTGACTGGCTTTCACATAGCATGACGTTTCAAGGTCCAAGGTCCACATTGCAGCGTGTGTCAGTGCTACATTCCTTTTCATTGCTGAGTAGTATTCCATTGTATGGATGCCACATTTTGTTTATCCATCCATCAGTTCTTGGGCATTTGGGCTGTTTTCACCTTTTGCCTATTGCGAATAATGCTTCTGTCTTTTTTCTGTATTGTGTATAGATGGGGGTCTCACTATGTTGCCCAGGCTAGTCTCGAACTCCTGGCCTCAAGCGATTCTCCTACCTCAGCCTCCTAAAGTGTTGGGATTACAGGCATGAGCCACCTTGCCTGGTCTGGATAGCCCACTTTTATAAAAACATTTTTCAAAGAATTATCTATGTTTCAAAAGTTATAAACTGTGCCTGGCATGTAGCAAGGACTCACAAAAGTCTTGGGGGCATGGAGGCATTATCCTCACTTGATATGTACAGAAACAGACGTGGAGAGCTTAAGAGGCTTCCTCAAGGTGACACAGCTAGAAGGCAGCTTCCGTGCACGCCTCCAGCCATAGGAAAATTGGTGAATATGGGGATGGGCTATCGCCATGTGCTTCTCTCTTCCCTGCTGCCAGCACAAGGTGACAGCCCTCTGGTGCCCTCTGCCCTCTCTCCTTCCAGGTGTCCAGGGTGTGGAGGTGCACTTGGAGAACCAGATGGTCCTGGTGCAGACCACTCTGCCCAGCCAGGAGGTGCAGGCCCTCCTGGAAGGCACGGGGCGCCAGGCAGTACTCAAGGGGATGGGCAGCGACCAATCGCGTAAGTGACCACTGTGGCCTTGGCTTCCGCCTCTCTGGGAGGGAGGTGGCCCACAAATAGTACGAATCTAACCATAGGATTCTTGGGCCCTGGGTTGGAGTGGCTTTGGGAAAGGCATAAAGTTTTGTGAGACTCTTTCCCTGCCATTTCTGAGCTGATAAAGGGGCTGGGGGAGGTGGCGAGCCACCCTGAGTGTCTAATACCTTGCAGATAATTTGGGGGCAGCAGTGGCCATTCTAGGGGGGCCTGGCACCGTGCAGGGCGTAGTGCGCTTCCTACAGCTGACCCCTGAGCGCTGTCTTATCGAGGGGACCATTGATGGCCTGGAGCCTGGGCTGCACGGGCTGCACGTCCATCAGTACGGGGACCTCACGCAGAACTGCAACAGGTACGTTGTCTGAAATGTCCTTGGTAGCATCCTGAGCCTCACATTTTCACACTTGGTCCTCACAAGTACTCTGTGAGGTGCGCACAGGCCCAATCTGCAGATGGGGAAATAGGCTCAGAGAGTAGGTAAGGCCCCGGAGCAGGTAAAAGGTAGAGTTGGGATCTGAATCAAGATCTGACCTCTAGGCCGGGCACGGTGGCTCACGCCTGTAATCCTAGCACTCTGGGAGGCCGAGGCGGGCGGATCATCCTGAGCTCAGGAGTTCGAGACCAGCCTGAGCAAGAGCGAGACCCCGTCTCTACCAAAAATAGAAAGAAATTAATTGGACAGCTGAAAATATATATAGAAAAAATTAGCCGGGCATGGTGGCACATGCCTGTAGTCCCAGCT
>RJWJ010025480.1:0-23850 GCA_004363605.1 Indri indri | reverse complement strand
AGTGCAGGGGTGAGGCCATCCTTTGACAGCAGAGCAAAGAATATACCTGCATGGTCTACATGAAAAATCCACATACTGTTACAAGTCAAATGTGAAACATGAGAGCAAAAAAGTACAAGAAAGATATTTCTCAAATCAGTTTCTCTTTCACAGTTTGAATGTGACATTATTAATAATGTTCCCCCTTCAGTATCTGTGACACCTGGGTGTACTGTGATTCCTTTTCCTCTCTGAAGTCTCATTTGACTTTTCTTAGGTTCCCATGGGGCTTGGAAAGTAGGCTGAGATTTGTATTTTCCTTATTTTCATGTATATCCTCTAATAAAGCCAGTAGTTGAGGGTTTAAAAAAAAGATAAATAGGAAAAGCCATAATATGATGTAAACACTATGATCTCATTTCTCTAAAAACTAATGTGCAAAATTCTTTAAAAAACTAGATGCTTATTAAAAAAACCTAGATGATATTTTTCAAAATTAACATTAATTTTCTTTGTGAGGTGAGATGATATATATTTTTGGGTTTTTTGTATTTTCTACATCTATAATAAGCACGGATCATTTTTATAATCAGGAAAAAATTCAATGCATGTTATTAGAATAAAAGTGAAAAGAATTATCTCCAGTACGAGACTTTTAAATGGGTGAGCAATAGCCTGGTTGGTTCTGCAGGCTGGAGGGTGAGCTGCTATCATACAGCACCCATGGCTGTGGGTATGAGGCAGCCCTCCTGGGGCTGGGTCTTACCTCTCGTTTCCAGAGTACAGACTGGCATATTCTTCCTTGACCTCCTCTAAGCTTCTTGCATTCCCATCCTCCAGGTTGAAGGATTCTATTGGGGAGTTGAAGGCAAGGGTCATAAAGGGGAAAGTCAGGCCTCTGTGGAGTCTTCTCCACCTTTCTGGCCCAGGTGGACCTTGCATGGGGCCCTGAACCCTCCCAGGGTCAGTGTTAGGGAGGCCAGAGCCCAGTTTTCCCCTGTCCTTCTAGGTGTGAGGGGACAGCACTGGACTGGCCCACTTCTCTGGCCTCTGAAGATGAGATCCGGTGCCTTCAGCAGCACCCCAATGGGGAACTCATCAGGAATCAGTGACTCCTGCCTGTCCTGCCAGACTGCAAGCTCCTGAGGACGGGTGCGAGACTCTCAGTCTTGGCCCATGTACAGTGTCTGGCGCACAGTAGGCCTTCAATAAATATTTGTTGACTCGGTGTAACCCAGTCTCTCTGTTTTCAATAAAAAACCTGAACCAGCCTTTTCCTGGGAGGGAGAGGGAAGTGGCAAGTAGGGATCTATTACCTTTCAGCTTCAGCAAATTATCCAGAGTTTGTTCCAGTTCCTGAATATGGTTCTTCGTCTTATTCAGAATCTGCCACTGAGGACAGAGAGACGATGCTGAAAAGCCAGCCTTTTGCTGCAGAGACTGGTTTTGTGGACCCAGGACCCCCGTCCCTGGGCTGAGGCCGTGCTCCCTCAGATGCAAAGTCACATCCCTTGACCTCGTCAGTAAAAAGGATGGGAAGTTTGTTCTGATGCACAGAAGGCATGAAGTTCCCTTTGTATCCAAAAATGGATTCTCACCAAAATGCCAAAATATTTGGAAACAATCGAGCTTCATTTGGCAAAACTACTAGTGCCGTACAAAGGCAAATGACCACAGAGGCTACTTGAAGGTGGAATAAATGGTGACTGAGGGGACACGGTCTGGACTGGCAGCAACCCCAGGCTTGCACAAAGGCAGAGAGGTAGGCTTCAGCTCAGTTGTGACAATGTGCAACTGGCTAGTTAATATTAAATGTGCTACTTGCAATGTTGTTTATTTGCTAAATGCATACATGCCAGATGATCTAAAAACTTATCAAATGCTCTGCCAATTTGAACTCTAAATTTGCCCCTTTCTCCTCCTTCCTTTATTTCCTTCATCCTTCCCTCTTTGCTTTCTTTCTTCCCTCCTTCCTTCTTGTATGTCACATTATAGTCAAAATGGAAATTGCAAGATTATTCAAAAACAAGAAATGCTAAATGTCATTGGTTAGGCTGACTACCTATATCTGTCAGGGGTTATACACGTTCCTCAGGTATGCACAAGGGCAAAGCTGTGTGCTAAGCCCCAGGGATACAGAGTACATAAGACAGTCTCTGCTTTCAGGGTGCCAGCATTCTAACAGGGAAGAAAAGTGTGGAAACAACTCCTCATAACACAAGAGAGAATTAAGTAAGTGCTAACAAGGGCTAAAAGCAAAGGGTTGTGGAAATGTACAAGGGGGAAGGAATATTCCAACTGGAGGGATCTAGAAGATTCTGTGGAGCAGGACAGCTGAGCACAGTGAGCCAAGCCGAGCTTTGAAGTGTTCCCAGAACCTCAAAGGCAGAGCTAACTGTGTGAACAAAGACCCAGAGGCTGGGAGAGGCAGGCCTCGTTCAGGGAACTGCCACAGGGAGATGTGGCCAGACTGTAGCTTGGGCAGTGGGAGGGGACCCCAAAGCAGCTAGGGGGTGGTACCCTGAGTTTTGCTATTCTAGATTCCCAGGGATTCTGACTGGTGCATAAAAAGGAGACCTGAGGGGAGCTGGAAGCACAGTGATCTGCCAACCCAAAGAAAGAGAAGGCGGAGGGAACAGCAGCTACGTGAGAACACAGTCGATTGCAAGAACGCTCTGAACACCCCTTTCAGAGCAAGGTGCCCCCAGTGCTCCTACACGTTCTGCTTTGCCTAGTGCTGGGTTCATGATTCTGCTGTTGAGTCAGCAAGGACTCAGAACCCAGGGTCAAGTGGTTGCCAGAATCTTGGGCTTGTTCTTGGGGTAAGAAGAAGATTCTCTGGCTACTGTGGTCTGAATGTTTGTGTCCCTCCCAAAATTCATGTGTTGAAACCTAATCCCTAATGTGATAATATTAAGAGGTGGGACCTTTTGGGAGGTGATTAAGTCATGGGGGCAGAGCCCTCATGAATGGGATTAGTGTCATTATAAAAGAGGCCCAAGGAAACTTGTTTGCCCTTCCATCATGTGAGGATGCAGCAAGAAGCCCTATCTATGAACCAGAGAGCAAGCCCTCACCAGACACCTAATCTGCTGGCACCTTAATCTTGGACTTTCTAGCCTCCAGAACTGTAAGCCAAAAATTTCTGTTGTTTTTAAGTTACCTGGTCTAAGGTATTTGTTGCCGCCCAGAAGGGGTGGCGGCTCCAGGCTAGTCCCCACCTTGCAGCACAGTCCCATCACTTGTGGAAACATCTCCCCACACCCAGGTCCCCATACCTTTGAGGCTGTGAGATCAGAATGGGAGTAAACGGTCTGCCTGAGGTTGCTGAAGAGCCCTGCCATAGTGGCTCGGTGGCGGGCCTGGGACAGGCGTCTTCGGGCCACCCTTGGCTCAAGCTCCTGTGGCTGTTCCAGTGGCCCGGGCATTGCTTTGCCACTGGGGATACTGCCTTCTTCAGGAGTCGCCATTATAAGCTGCAATGTAATATGGACTTTTTTTTTTTCTCTAAATAATAAAAATACAATATTAAAGGGAAAGGAAGGCAGATTGAAGGAGACAGAAAGGAGGGACCTCTCCCAAGTAAAAGGTCCCAAACCAGTCCCAAACCAATGAATATCATCAATAACAGATCCAAAATAAATCACTGATGACACAAAATTTGTTACTGAAGCTTGACTCCTAAAATCACAAGTCACCCTTGTTGAATTTACAGTTGAGGGGCACTGGGACTTACCTCAGGAAGTTTCCAGCACATTACAGGTATTCACCAGACACTTGTTAATTTCAAATGTGGCCAAGGAGAATAGCCATACCTTGACATCTTGGCTTTACAGTCTGTTCAAAGCAGGACAGGTATGTGTCCCACCCTGCAAGGGCTTTTCTACCTTAAGAATGACTCCTCTTTGATCTAAGTAGCGGTTACACAGGTGAATACATATGAAAATAAATCCCTCAAGGTGTGCACTTTAGATTTGTGAACTTTTCTGTGAATAGTTCTTTTCAAAAAGAAAGAGGAAAATGTACTTTACCACCTGTGAAAGCAAGAAGTCTTCTGACGACAGAGAGGCAGAATGGGGTTTGCCTTGTCTTGCTTCCAGTGGGTTCTGAAGATGATCATTATGTCATCCTTTGTCACATCTGAGCTTACAAACCAGGAGCCCTTTCCAAAGTGAGGTAGGTGATTCTGGGACTGATATGCAATAGCCATTTACTAAGAGACAGGGGCCAGGGCCTCTTACCTGAGCCATGGAACCCTCCATCAGCTGCTCACCTTGCCACTTGGGGGAGGTCTGCTCCCCACACCCCTGCCAGCTCTTGAACAGAGGGGCTGCATCTTCATCACCTCTGTACCCCCAGTGCCTGGCACAGAGTTCAGCCCCAATAGGTGCTCAGTGCTGGCGTTTCAGATGTGTTAGAATGGGAGGTCTCCACTGGGTCCACTCTCCCCTGAGCTCAGTTTTGCTGCATGACAATGCATGACCTTAGCCAGAGGTTTGTCAATTTTGATGTATGTCAGAGTCAACAGGGGAGACTGTCGAAAATGTACATGCCCAGGCCCTGCCTCTAAAACACTGGATCTGAATCCACTCAGGTGGGCTCAGCATCCAACTCCCCAGGTGATTCTCACACTTTTGCCATTTCAGAGCCATCACTAGGGCATCACAGCTGGTAGCAGCTGGAAACAGAGTCTCTTCCATAAACCGAATATTGGGGAAGAGGGTGGAAGAAACTTTTCCCACTACTTTTTAGCAGGGAAAATCAACCAATGAGACGATGAACCCAATAAGGCAGTATGGGATTTTAAAACACTGTTTAGGCCAGAAAGCAGCACTCCCATCAACAAAGTAGTCTTGCTTTGCTGCTCAGAACAGTGGCAGGAAGATGGTAACTGGATGATGCTGTAATTGTCCCAGCTGATCCCTGCAAGCCTCTGTGATGTCTATTAATGGGAGTTACACCCTGGTGCCTTCTGAGGGAGGACAGAACTGAATCTGTGGGTGCCGCCTGAGCTCAGCCCCAGGGATATGTTAGTCTAGTGTCCAGGCCTTTAAAGTCTCCAGTTTCTAGACACCAACTAATCTCTGTTAGGAAGCAAAGTGAAACTGTGAAGGTTCTGAACTGCCCAGGGAAAAATGAGAACCATTGGAAGAAAAGAACAGAGGTTTTCTTTACTTATTTAAATTAAAGAGACAGCAGGGAATTTAGGTTAACATACATAAAATGGGAAGCTGATGAATGGAAGTATAAACATACTAAGGTCCTCCCAGGATTTCAAATTCTCTAATAGTCTCAAAATACTAATACCGAAGGTCTCTGAGCTTGTGGGGAATCTGGAGCTCTCCCAATGTCAATGCTGAGAGTTTGGGTTTCTGCCCAGGTTTCCACCCAAACACACTCTGCCTGAAATAGCTGGATGGCTGTGCAGACAGTTCCAGTCACAGGGTGAGGGTGCAGCCCTCTGCCTCCTCCATAGGGGGCAGACTTTCCCAGTACTCATTGCCTCTAGGGGTGGGGACCGCAGGAGAGCAACTGGGCCAGCAGCCTGGAGCTGCGGCTCCATCTTGCCCCGCCTGCTCCAGGCGCCCCCTGGTCAGGAGCTGGGAGAAATTTCTCCCCCTGGGGCAGGGAGGAGGACCTCACAGGAAAGATGGGAGAAGATCCTCCCACTCTGCCTTAAGGGGAGAATCAAGCCCAGTAGAGGTTAAACTTAATTATACCTGTGTGATTTTAAATGTCCTCCCCCTAAATGCACTCTCCTGCTCTCCACTAGGAATTATTTTGCTGTGTGATTCCCAAAAGGCACTCTTTCTGAGTTATCTTTATTGACTTGGAATTTGGTTTTCTTCTCTGTGGCCCTGACAGGGGCTTAGGTGAATATTTTTCAGATGGAACTTTTTATTGCAATAATACAGTTGGGTTTGTCCCGTCAGTACCTGATTTGTGCGAAGGGCTGACTCACCCAGGACAAGTGCCTCAGAAGTCACTGTCTGGGATGGAGGAGGGGAGGGAAGGACCCTCCTCCACCTTATTCCAAGGTGAGCTCTTTCGCTAGGATAGGGGGAACGGAACATATTCCAAAAGGGGGAACTAACTGTATGTTTCAAATGAGATCAAGAAGTGATCTTTTATTTAAAAACAAAAGCCTTTTCTCGTAAAAGCCCTCTGCAGGTGCAATGTGTATTAAGGAAACTGATCCCAGTAGTGTAAGGAATTACAGCAGTGTAGGAAGTATAGTCTGGAATTCCATCCCTGGGGCCTAGAAGTCTGCATTGTAACAGCCTTGAAAACTCAGAATCTCCCAATTTCCCCTTGCTCTTGCTCTCCTTCCCACCAATCTCTAGCCCAGTGCCTTTCCTCCCATTTACAACGCCACCCCTCTCTGCCTCCCCAGTCTCAGTGTCTATAGAACTAGAGCCAAAGTGTCCTTCAATTCCCAGTTTAAGTTCCAATTCCTTTAAGGAGCATCCCAGGCTGGGCACGGTGGCTCACACCTGTATTCCTAGCACTCTGGGAGGCTGAGGCAGGAGGATTGCTTGAGCTCAGGAGTTGGAGACCAGCCTGAGCAAAAATGAGACCCTGTTTCTATTAAAAATAGAAAAATTAGCCAGGCGTGGTGGCACATGCCTGTAGTCCCAGCTACTTGGGAGGCTGAGGCAGGAGGATCACTTGAGCCCAGGAGTTTGAGGTTGCTGTGAGCAAGGCTAACACCATGGCACTCAAGCCTGGGCAACATAGCAAGACTCCATCACAAAAAAAAAAAAAAAAAAAGGAGCGTTCCAGACCCAAATCACACTGGTTTCTGGTTTCTGACTTAATCTTGTTTTGCTAACACATCAGTAAGATCTCTGGTCAGGATCCCTGTATCAATCATAGACCGTGTCCCTCCGAGGATGCAGGGCCATGTGCAGGCATAAATAATGAACTCAAACACTCCCTTTCTTGCCTTTCTTGGCTTCTTCTCTCAGACTAAAACCACTAAGAGTTGCCCGGACAACTAAGACAGAATCTCCGAGGCATGGGGACAGGCAGAGGTGTTGGGTTGAATGAGCTAAAGGAAAAGGAAGATCTAGAGAAAAATTTAGGGGGGAAAGGAAATAACATCTTAGTTCTGCCCTAACCCCAAAGACCTTTGTGGATCCTATGCATTCACTCTCTCATGAATTCAGTTCTCATATATTCAGAGAGGCAATACATTTGAGAAACCTAAAAAAGCCCTTTGAAGGTGATGCTGGCCAATTGCTACTTAAGAAAGGTAGGGAGAGATTATATAGGGGCAAGAACCCAGATATCCTTTTCTGACTCAGGAAACTGGGCATGCTTGGAGAGGTGAATGTGAATGTTTGGGCATCTAAAACGTGTGAGAATTGAGGGAACTCAGTATGGAGATAGTAGTTTGAAGGAAGCTAGTCTTAAGAATCCAAGGCATGTGGAACAATACAGAAACACGCGCAGCGACCGTATACGGCCAATGGATAAACCGGTGTAGCAAAGGGCAGGCTGGATTACGGACTGGCTCAGGACCTGGAACATAACCTAGCTTCAAGTTAACCAGCCATGTGACTTTGGATGAGTTAAGAAATCTCTCTAGGTCTTAATTTCTTTGTCTGTATAAAGGAGGTTAAAATTCTTTAACTAGATTATAGTCTAAACTTTTTCACTTTTAAAAGGGTACGGTCATGATTCTATGGCTATCAGGAGCAAGGGCGAGTGGCACAAGCCGCTCACATTCCAACAGAAGTGGGGCACGGAGCACACAGCAGCCTGAGAAGCTGCATCTTAAGAGATTCTGGGGACTGCAGTTCAGTGAACAAATGTTTACAGAGCACTTTCTCTGCGCAAAGCTCATTCATTTTGCAAGAAACTGGGGCCAAAGTAATATTAGACATTTCAGAATGGCCATAGCTCTAGCATATTTTCCCCTTTAAAAATATATTGCTGTGTTTACCCTTGTTCATGAGATCAGCATGTCAAGCATAACCTTTCAGTCTAACGAAGTTAGGAGATAGCTTCATTGATAGGTTCTTCTAAAAGAACATTTTGTGAAGATTCACACTGTCACATGCCATATTTTCATTACTTTTCATCTATAAAGCAAAGCACATATTCACTACCAAATATTTTCTTATTAAAACACCACATAATACCCACTTAAAGCTCACATTTTTGAAACTCTCTAGACTAAAGCTTTTAAAAATGACCTTAACCTTCTACAAGTTTCAGAGAAACGCTCAATGATTTTAAAGCATCACTTCACAGAACATTTGAATTTGATCCATTCTCATTAGCAAAGCCTAGGGTAATGTACTGCAACCCACAGGCAGCTTCCTTTGACTCCCTATGCATATCAGATTATGTAAAAAAAATCCAAAATCATTCTTAGATATGTAGGTTGTCACAATAACATATACAAATGCTCCTGTGAATCCAGACCTAACTAAATTGTTCACCTGTGGCGCTCCACAGCAATGAATCCACTCGCGTATTTCATGAACACTCACATGCTGAAGGGCACCTTTCTGGAGATGAGCGTTTACAGAAGATACGCACGGAAGGAGGTGGACATCTGTGCACACAACATCCCCACTCCAGGGACAGCGGTCACCCGGCCTCTCGCGCCAGAGCGGGGATCGCGGCTCCTGACCGGGGCAGAAAACAGACCTGGCACCTCGCGGCACAGGAGCGGGGACCAATAGCCGCCCTGTCACCATCCCTCACAGCCAATGGGGATGCGAGGTGGTGGGCCAATGGGAGTGTAGGCAGTCGAAGAAACTGTTACAAGTTGTCCCAAGGCGACAAGAAAGGGTGGGGAGAGAGGAGGGAGGAGCGAGGGTGACCTTTTCACCTTGCCTGGTCGTGAGGGGGACAGGGAGTGGTGTTATCTGTGTCAGTCATCAGCTCTGGGGCTCCTCACAGCCTGCACGGAACCACAGAGGACTGAATGGATGTCCTCCAACCGCTTCCACTCACCTGACATTGAACCCAGTTTCCCCATCCCTCAAATGGACCAATGCCACCACCTTATAGGGTTATCCCGAGGGTTAGCGACGACACCTTAAATAAAAGGGCGAGAGTACCAGGCTCCCTTTCTTAAGGGAAAAGATGAGAAAATGTAGGCGTGAAGGAAATAGACGCATAAAAGGGAGAGAGAGAGGAGAAGGGCATTTGAAATAAGGCAAGGAGAAATGGAAGGCGGCGGAGAGAAGAAATCTTTAAAAGTTCAGATTAAAATATCAAGAAGAAAAGAGAAAAAGTGTTCACTCTTCGGGGCAGTACAATGCAGGTATTCTTCCAGCTTGGAAAAAAATTCATTTTTCCTCCCCAAATATAGATGTACTCTTGTCTTTAGGGCTCTTTTTGCTGCTATCCCTCTGTCCATAAATATTTCGTGATGGTAATGATCCCACTACGTGTGTTTGACACTAGGAGTCCCCGCGAAGCCCTCAGCAGACGCGAAATAAGCCCGGGGCAGTGCCCCGCTTGGGGGCTGTGGATGGAGGAGGAAGTTCAGCACATCCCAGGTGTTTCCATGCTGCTGTCTGACCAGAGGGGAGCTACTTCACTCCGGGGCAGGGGTGAGATAGAGGTCACACGGCTTAGCAGAAGCAGCAGGGGCTTTGGTGGCACCTGGTTCTAATCTGGGATCCACCGCCCAGTGACTGAGAGGGCTACGGACCAGTTGACCAGTTGTACGGAACCACGCAATAGGGAACCTAGCTTGCGGTAGACACTCCCTAAACTTGGTGAGTCACAGACTCGTCTTTAAAAGGATTAAAAGGATTTCGATGAAACGTTAAATTAAATGATGCATTGTGTATAAAGAAACTGTCACATAAATATCATCCAGTAAGAGTCAATTCTTCTTGTCCCTTTTAAGGTAAATTTAAATCATTCATTTTACTTCAACATTCTGCCTACGTCAGGGGGCTGTCCCTTCTGGCTCTGAGGCGGACTTTAACCCAGGGTCCCTGAGAGCCCTGAGGAGCTTCTCTCCCTGCCTCTGTCCCTAGTTTCTTTCTCCTGGCCCTGCCCCACACCTCCCACCACCAGTCCCACTAGTAGTGTTTCTGGGGTCTGGTGGGAACGGAGGGGACTCAGGCGTCTGTGAAGCTTTTTCCTGGAGAGCCTTATTCTTGCACCAAGAGGACACAGAGAATTTTGGGAACCGACCTCTGACTTGCTCCAGCCTTTCATGTAGTCACCCCCTTCCCCCGCCCACCCCAACCACTACCACACACGCGCATTAGTCTCCTTGGATGAATCTCACTGGGGAACAGATCTGTACTGAGAAGAAAGCCATCCCTGAGGTGCAATATTACTAAGAAACTTACTTACCTGCAGCAGCCTGATTCCTTTATTGAAAAATGAAGATCTTGTCACTTCAGTCAACCTTCCCCACAGCTACAAGGCAGAAGGCTCTGCCCATGACCCCTAGGGACCTCCTGGTGACCTCACACCAACCCTGGATACATTGAGTTCTCCCCAGCAACATCCACACACACTGCCACCCTCTGAGCTGACCTCTTCTTCACAGTAGCAGTTCTAAGAAGCTTCTTCGCAGCTTCTGCTCCAAAATACACCCCCCAAACACAGTAACATAGGTCCTGTCCAGAAATATCCTCTCCTCTTAGTAATATAGATCCTTCTCTGAAATAACCTCCCTACAATAACATAGATCCTTCCCTGAAATATGCCCTCTCACGGTAGTGTAGATTCTTCCTTGAAATAACCCCCATCCCCCAGTTTCCCCATCCTGCCCTGAAATACCCTTCTCTCTCCCCCAGTGTGAGAGCATTTTCTCCTCCCAGATCCAGCTCAGCACCAGTCCAACCAGGGAGCCTTCGAAGATCCCTGCATTAGCACCAAGCCAGGATGGCCATTCCTGTTCTGTGCTCCTCCGCCCTGCCTTTCTGGCTGGAGGAACAGCCTTTTGCATTTGTTCTCCATGTTGATTTCTACCCATTTCATGTGATAAAGGGCAGGGGCCTCAGACTCTAGCATCTTTTAATCCTTCGAACAAAATTAGTGATGGATCACATAGTGAGAATCTATTTTGTTTCTAATCCTTATGGACAATCCTATGAAGAGTCTTATCTCCAGATTCAGAGAGGGCCAGGAACTGGCCTAAGATCTTCTCTCTGGTCCTCTACTCTCTACGCCTCCTTGGGTGGCATTTAGTCCAATAAATATCAACTACTTCAGGCCAGAGAGAAATTTGCATGCTCTTATAACTTTCAGAACAAAAGGCTCTCAGCTTTGAACTGAGGTCCGCAGACAGTGGCTCCTAGGGAGGGGTGAGAAAGGCAGAGACTCAATGGAGGGTTGTACTCTCTGACTCCAGCACTTCTGCAAAGATGAGACTGAGACATAAACCCAGACAAACTTTTGCCCACCATATCCTTTTCACAGGGCCATATTTTGGCTTCCAGGAAAGCTGGCAAATACAGTAAGCTCCTTTATGGAGAACAGGCATGGCTGGGTACTTTCTGCCATAGGAGGGCAGATGTATGACTCCCTAAAGACATGTCCAAGGGCAAGAGTTCCCAGGACTTTATAGTACAACTCTCAAGGGCTCATGGCCTGTCATCATAAGTCAGCATCAACCTTCAGTGGGACTTGCTTTTTGAAGTTTCCATTTAATGTATATGTGGAAGTGCTTCAAAATGTGGAAAGAGCTATACAATACGGATAAAGAAAGTTGAGACTTCAAACTATGAAACTCCTAGAAGAAAACTTCTCTGGTCTGAATATTTATGTCCCTCCAAAATTCATACGCTGAAACCTAATCTCTAAAGCAGTAGTATTATGAGGTGGGGGCCTTTGGAAGGTGATTAGGTCATGAGGGCTCTATCCTCATGAATAGGATTAGTGTCCTTATAAAAGAAACTTAAGGGAGACTCTTTTATATGGCTCTTCTGTTTGCTCTTTCTACCATGTGAGAACATAGCAAGAAGGTGCCATCTTTGAAGCAGACAGCAAGCCCTCACCAGACAGTGAATCTGCCAGTGCCTTGATCTTGGACTTCCCATCCTCCAGAACTCAGAGCAAGCAATAAATTCTGTTGTTTGTAAATTATCCAGTCTAAGGTATTTTGTTTTAGCAGCCTGAACAGACTTAAGACAAAAACAGATGAAAATCTCCCTTCTCAGAAAAAGACAGAGTAGGTGAGTGTCAAGGGCACTGGAGACTTCATGTATTTTCTCATATGGGTGCCAGACGGTGAGCAGCCCTAGGGCAGCCAAGGATTTCCATGAGAGAGCAGTGGTTCTCCAGGCCTCAGCTCACTTTAATGACCACATCCATGATGGACAGGATGGAACTTTTGGGAGCTCCAATCCCATTCTTTCACCTCCAGTGACTCCTTGGCTGTTGCTTTTCACAGCTACTGTCAATCAAGGTTCTTGGTTTTCAAGGCTACTGCAGAGCAGAGGAGAGGGAGATGGGAGTGGGGTGCATTACAATGACAAAGCATGCCATTCTTAACGAGATGCAGCTGTTTTCTTGAATTAATACTCTTCGGATTGTTGCAAGCCTTTGATTAATTTTCAGAGTTTTGGAAAAGTTGCTTTTGATCATTTTTACCAGTGTTCTCATTTCTTTTATGGAGAGGCAGATTTTTTGAGGTCTTTATCCTGTTATTCTGGAAGTGCTTCCCTCTCCTTATTTATTGCTTAAATTTTGAATTATAGTATTATTGGAAGGAGAAAGATTGAGCCAGGCTTGCTCAAACAAAAACAAAACAAAACAACAGAAGGCCAGGCAAGTGGTCCAAGAAGATGAAGTGACAGGGTTCAGGCCCGTGGTGGTCAACTCTGGCTGCACCTTTGAACCACCTGGGGAGCTTTTAAGAAATGCTAATGATTGGGGCCTGATTTAATTGATTTGGAATATGGCCTCTATGTCAGTATTTTAAAAGCTCCCTGGGTGCCTTAAATATGCTACTAGAGTGAAAACCATTGGTCTAGAGTTGGTTTCAAGTCGGAGGTTGAAATTTGAGCCAGGGACACAGTTTAAAGGTATGAACCTAAACAGCAGTGTTTCTCAAAGTGTGTGCTATAGACTACTTCATCCAAACCACCTGTATCAGCAATTCCCAAATTACATGTGTTGAAGGATCAGGTTTTTAAAATTATTATTTTTTTTATTTTTAGTCTGTATGGATTGAAACTTTTATAAAATGCAATAAAAATGACTTACCAGAAGAATGGAATAAAAATGACACACAAAATATAAGTCCAAATATTTTATTATTAGACCAACAGACATTAAATTACTGTGTCGGACAGCTATGAAAATGTCTGAATTCTTAAGTTCAGTGGACCTTGTGCACTGGTAACTAAGAACATGAAACAGTACAGAGACCAGGTGAATTTGACTTTGAGTTTTTTGTTGAAGAATCCAGTCTTAGGGGGACATTTCTGCTGCATTGGGAAAGCTGGTCAAAGTTGGGGTGACCCATAGGCAAGGCTCAAAAAGTGAGTCCTTCTTTGCCCTTTTTGGCTGGCAACACGGCTCCTGCAAGAGAGGTGTATCTTGCAGGCACACAGTGATCCGGGGTGGACATTGAGAATTTTGAGGATGGGCAGCTAGCTTACGTGCCATCTGCACAGGAAACTGGAATCCACTAGACAGTGGTCATTGTCCCAGATCCTGGTACAAGAGGACATAGTACGTTTCCCCAAGAGAAGTGCTGGGTGACGCCCCCACAGACAGTGGGAAGTGGCATAAGGGAAGCTCTGAGGAGGATGACAGTGATGTGTCAGAAAGGGAGGATTCACAGCAGCCATGGACCATGACAGAGAAGCCAAGGAGAGGAAGAGGGGGATGGAGAGGGGGTATCTTCCCCAGGTATTACAGAAGGTGGAAGTTGGATTGGAGAGAGCACAGGAGTTGGTCTTTAGAAAGTGTGGCAACAGAGATGGAATGCTGTCCTTCAGTTGATGTTTGCGAAAGCCATATTACTTATTAACCTAGCAGACTTAAATGATTCCAGCAGTGAAAGTGAATGATTTTCTACACTCATAAACCTCCAGATTCCCACTACTGACAGTCTAGTGGCATTATTGGCTGTTTGCTGCCCTGTGCAAATGAGGACTTTTCTGCCTTCTGGGGTATAAGGCAGTGGGGTAGAGGAGTGGCAGGTTCTCATTCTAATTTGAGGTGCTCCTCAAGGAGATATGATCACAGTTTGAGATCTGAAAGAATATGGTTCACTTTCAGTCTTTCGGATTCTTTATCCCTAAATAGACAGACCAAGGCTCCCAGCAGGTCCTTCTGGCTCTAGGACTTCACACTGCAGATGAGGAAGCTGGAAGCCAGAGAAATGACACCACTTGATAATCAGAGTTTAGGTGTAAAGTCCTACATTTGGTCCCCAAAATGGAATTACAGAAGTGCAGGATTGGAAATTCTTAGTTTAGCAGTAATTTATGCTTAAAAGTTTTGGGGGGTTGTTTGATAAAAGCTTTGTATGAATCAGCACTAAGATATGGTGCTTATGACAAATGAACATGCCGTGATTAAATATTCATTATACTTATTAATATAAATTATAAAATGAATATATATTCATAGTAAGGAATTTGAAAAATATTAAAAAGTACAAAGTCAGAAATCGCCCACAAAATCCAACACCTCTACTACTGAGAGCCAATAATTGTTAATACTTTGTGTGTGTACATATTCATCAAAAATGTTATGTAAGCAATGGTATTGCATCTATAGTTCTGTATCATACTTTTTAAAATTAAACTTATTATTTTGATATAACTATAGACTAATATGCAGTTGTAAGAAATAATACAGAGAGAGGATTTCGAATGTTCATAATACAAAGAAATGATAAATTTTTGAGGTGATAGATATGCTAATTACCCTGATATGATCATTACACATTGTATATATATATATATGGAATATCACTCTGTATCCCATAAATATATACAATTGTTACATGTCAACTAAAAATAAAAGGGAAAAAAAGGAAAGAATTAACAGAGAGATCCCATGTGCCCTTTACTGAGTTTTCCCCAATGGAAACATTTTGCAAAAATAAAGTTCAATATCACAACCAGGACATTGACATTTACAGTCTACTGATCTTATTTAGAATTCCCTGTTGTATTTGTACATGTGTGTGTGTTCAGTTCTATACAATTTTATTACATGTGTAGCTTCATGTATCCACAAACACAGTCAAGATGCAGAACAATTTCCTTACCACAAGGATCCCTTGTGTTCCCCTTTTAAAAATCCTTCCTCACCTCCCTCCTACCCATCCATCCCTCACCCATGGTACTCACTAATCAGTTCTCTATGTCTAAATTTTATCTTTTTAAAAATATTGTATAAATGGAATCATGCTGTTGAAGGATGTCTGGGTTGTTTCCAGTTTGGGCTATTACGAATAAACATTTGTGTACCAGTTTTTATCTAAAGATCTATGTTTTCATTTTTCTGGGACAAATGCCCAAGAGTGCGATTACTGGGTCATACGGTATTTGCATGTTTGTGAGAAACTGCCAAACTGGTTTCCAGAGTGTGAATCATACATTTTAAACATGTAGTACAACTATTTCTCCCAGTAATTAAATATTCTTAAAAAATAAAATTTTTAACAACTACAAAATATTGCATGGGCTGGATGTAGCATAATTTATAAAGATTTTCCCTAATGTTGAACACTTTGGTTATTTCAGATTTCTTCCTCCCTCAGGAAATCAGTAATAGACTCCTGCCGGTGGAATTGGTATGAAGAACAGGCCAGCTGGAACTGGTTTTTGGAGTGCCCTGAAGTGACCAGGTTCTGAAAGACTGATTTGTGCTAACTACACTGCACAGAGGAGTGAGGGAAACATCACAATGCCACTTCGTGAAATCTTTGGATGAAAAATGTAACACAGATAGGGAGTACTCCTGGTAGCACTGGCGTAAATGATACCCTCTTCCACCTACCTTGGAAGACTATCATAATCAGAAACTACCTCCAGTTTACCAGGAGAAAGACACTGGAATGCCACAACTCTTTCACGCAGTCAAGTGCTGGGGGAATCAGACCATCCTTTCCTGAGCTTGGTACCAGGCAAAGGGGAGCGGGATGCCTTTCAGGGCACAATTCTGGGGTGGTGTAGTACCTCTCTCTCATTTTGGGAAGGGCTTTGCCATAGGACAGAACACAGGACGTCTGCTGGCTGTGTTGCACATGAGTGCTTGAATGGCTCTGCCCATGGTCACTCTCTGATTTCTGTGTGTCTGTGTTTAAAACCTTTTCTGACTGACGTAATATTTAATTTGTGAGTTAATGCCCTCGATCAAGGTCTGTGAGCCTAGTAGCTTTTCTCTCTTTCCACTGATTTTGCATCTTTGAACTCTGATCCATTTTAGGTTGATTTTGCAGTTTAACTCTCAGTGGGAAATACATTTTTCTCCTTCTGAGGTTCTTTGAGGGTACCTCACTATAGCTCCTAAGTACTTACAATTTTCACTCTTGTAAATAACTTTCATTATTACAGATAACTTGCACTTTTATAAGAAGCCTCTTTTGTGTGAATATTTTTATTTTTTCTTTAAGAGAAATTTTAGATGTAGAATCATCAAGTTAAAGAGTAGAAAGATTTTGGGGATTTATAAATTGATCCCTAGAAAAGGAGTTCCTTTTGAAGTTTTGAGAATGCTCATTTCATTTTATGTTCATCAACAGTGGTCAATAAATTTAAAAAAATACTAATTTGAGAGGGGGAAAATGGCCTCTATTTTAATTTATATGTCATTGATTTTCAGTGAGCTACACACTAACACATAAACAGGCTGCCTCCTAAGGCAAATTTGAAGGCTGTATATGGGGAACCTGTGAATTACTGCATGGGTCATGGTGGGCCAGTTCCAGTTTTCAGAGGTGCTCATACCTTTTCATAGAACTGACTATAGTAAGAAAAGATTTATCTACCAAAGCCTATGGCTATGGATGCTCTGTAGTGGGCATGTAACTTAGTGCCATCTATGAATCACAGAGTGGGCCCTCATCAGGCACCGAATCTGCCAGTGTCTTGATTTTGGACTTCCCAGTTTCCAGAACTGTGAGAAATAAGTTTGTATTGTTTATAAGCCACCCAGTTTATGGCATTTTTTTTTTTTTATTCCAGGGTATTGTGAGGGTACAAACATTACGGTTACACTTTATGTCTTTGCCTCACCCAAGTGCGGGTTAAAGGCATGCCCTTCCCCCCCGCTTAGTGCTCCCCGTGTCCTTTAGTTGTTTATTTGCCCCCCATCCCCCTAACAGTTTATGGCATTTTAAATAGCAATCCAAAAAGACTAAGACAGTGACATTTGAGCAAACATGTGAAGGAAGAAAGGAAGCTATGCTTGTGGGTATCTGGGAGAAGACATTCCAGGTAGAACAAAGAGCTTGTGCTAAGGCTCTGAGGAACTGCCTTTTACTAGTCAGAAAACTAATCTTAGCTGGTTTTACAGGCTCTGGTCTGGGAAGTCCCAAGGGCAGATGGGGAGGTGAGAGCTGCGGCTGCAGACTTCAGGTGCCCTTAGGGAAATCTAATTCACAACTTTCCTGTAGGTGGAAGTTTTGGTGGCTGCTATTTGTCCAAATTTCCCAAGTGCACTTTTGATAATCCAGGATCTCAAAGTAGGAGTTGGTTTCCCAGTAGTCGAAAAGGTGACTCTCCTTTCCTTTCCTGCCCTTGGGTCGAGACTGGTTGCCTGGGGGATACACATGTGGAGACAGGTAAAGCAGGCAAAGAGGGGCCAACAAGTGCCTACCTTGTCTCGCTGTGGCCTGCTGTTTGTTATCTTTTTGGGTTTCTCTACTGCAGATCGGGGCTCCTTTGCAGCTGAATTTCCATATAGTAGGATTGGATAGTAGGAATGGAGGATTTCCATCTAGTAGGATCACACAGGATTGGAGTGTCTGAGCAAAGTGGTAGCAATGATTCTGAGTTGTACTTTGACAAACACAAAAAGTCATACCATTAGAGGGAAAGGGAAAGGAACAAACATTTATTGCATTCTAAGAACAGGCCATTCACCGTGATAAGCATTTTATATACATTACCTTATTAAATCTTCACTAGTACTCTGCAAGGTAGGCGTTATTGTCACCATTTTACAGATGAAGAAAGCAAGACTCAAAAGATATTGGCTATTTTCCCGCTTACAAAAATGCATACACTTTATAAAAGTGTTGAAGTTTTATTGTTTGAACAATAAAAAAAGTTAAAAATATGGCCAGATGTGGTGGTTTACGCCTGTAATCCCAGCACTTTGGAAGGCTGAGGCTGGGGGAGGATTGCTTGAGGCCAGGAGTTCTAGACCAGTCTGGACAACATAGTGAGACCCTGTCTCTAAAAAAATAAAATAAAATAAAAAATTAACTAGGCTGGGTGGTGCCCAGCCTCTAGTCCCAGCTACTCTGAAGCCTGAGGCAGGAGCATCGCTTGAGCCCAAGAGTTAGAGGTTGCAGTGAGCTATGATTGGGCCACTGCACTCCAGCCTTGGGTGACAGTGAGACTCTTGTCTCAAAAAAAAAAAAAAGAAAAAAAATGTAAATAATAGGAAGTGAAAGTCCCTCATAGTCTCACCTCTCAGACAAAACCACTCCAGTCAGTAACAGCTCCAGGCTCCAGGCTCCCTCCCAGGATACCAAAATCCATGAATGTTCAAGTCCCTGCTATAAAATGGCTAGTATTTGCATTATAAACTAAGCGTATCCTCCCTTATAGTTTAAACCATCTCTAGACTGCTTATGATACTTAACGCAATGTAAACCCTATGTAAAAAGTTGTTACAATGTATTTTTTAATTTGTATTTTTAAATTTTTTTTTTCCAATTTTCAATCCTTTTAGTTGAATCCGCGGATGCGGATGGAGGGCCGACTGTAAAGCTGGGGTTTACTCTTCTTGAATTTTAAAAATGTACACACGTACACACAGATATACCTTTTTTTCCCCACAAGAAACTGGGGACGACAGTATACATACTGTTAGAAACTTGCCTTTTTCCTCTTGGCAGTGGTTATCTTGCTACGCAGTCTTATTAGTCTCATTAATGAAGGCAGGGCTTTTGGTGGAGTTCGCGCTCTCTGATGGCACACCTGCTTGTGTGACTTCACTCACGTCACTTTACTCCTAGGACTCCAGTCTCCCCCATTTGCAAAAGGAGGGCAGGGGACAGAGGATTCTGCGATGTCATGCCAATACGCAGGGCACCTCACCCCCTGCCCGCCTCCTGACTGTCTGTCATGTTCTCAAGGTGCAGTCCTATTTCACTTGGGCGGCAGCCGCCACTTTCATTAGCTCAGATGACAAAGACAACGCCAGCGATGCTAGGAAACTCCAGAGAGCAGAGCCTCACCAGCCGCCCCTCGGGAACTGTGACAACGACGAGAGCGGACGGGCGGGGCTGGGACTGGGAGCGGGGCTTAGGGCAGGGCGCGGGCAGAAGGGCTGAGCCGCAGGCCGGGGCGCGCGGTGCGTGCGGGCTGATAGGCCGGCCGCGGCATGACGTAATCGGCGCCCGCGCCAGTCCGCGCTCCGGCCCCGCCCCGCTCAGGCCCCGCCCCTGCGTCCGTGGCCGCGCGGCCCTTCAAGGCGCTGGCGCAGCGATGGCGGAGGCCGTGGAGCGCACTGATGAGCTGGTCCGCGAGTACCTGCTTTTCCGCGGCTTCACGCACACGCTGCGGCAGCTGGACGCCGAGATCAAGGCGGACAAGGAGAAGGGGTTCCGGGTGAGGGTCCGCCGGGCGCAGCGCGGGCAGGCGGCCCGAGGGGGCCCGGGAGCGGGCCTCCTCCCAGCACTGCCCTCCGGGGCGGGAGCGGCGCTGTCACTCGCTCCAGGGGGCAGGCTGGGGGTGGGGGGGAACCAGAGACATCAGCGCGTTCGGCCCTCCCTTGACACTTGAGGAACTGAGGCCCTCGAACATGACTTGCCTGAAGTTACCCAGAAAAGCATGAGCATCGCCGAGACTGGAGCTCAGATGACCTGACTCCTGGTCCAGGGCTCTGTTCTCCACCCCAGCCTCCCAGTAGGTGCTGGGCAATCTTTGGCCAGGGTGGCAGTGAGGTTTTAGGAGCAAGACTAGGTAGATGACTGAGTTTTGGGAACAGAAATATTTAAGGGTTAGCCTCCAATGGTAGTGGGAGCAAAGGGGTCTGCAGTCCAAAATGTAAGCTGGGTTCAAGTACTTGTGGTGTTTGTCTAAAATGGCCTTGTCAGGGACTCATTGGCAATTTTGCTTCTGCAGTTGAGGAAGACCTCACTGAACATTTTTAAAACACAAACTTCCCCTGCTCTGATAGGATTTTCCATTAAGAGTTTCTTGGAATTTATATGTGTGCGAATTGTGTGTTTGTATGTGCTGACTTCAGCTTCTGTTGGCAGTGAATTGAGAGAGGCAGTGAGCTAGAACAAGAGCACTGGAGAGGAGTGAGGAGATCTGGTTTCTTGTCTTGCCAAAGTTAGTGGCAAAAGCAAATCATTTCACCTCTCCAGCTGCAGTGGCCTCATCTGTAAAATAGAGAGTTAGATTGGTATTGTCATCCAAACCTTTTCCAGATTGTACACTCCTGTGTAATTGCTCCTCACAGGAGGTGACTTCTTTGGTGGACACTAGAGCAGCTACCAGGGCTTTGGTGGGATTTGATGACTTGAGGGAGTCAGTGCACCTCCTCGTGATCCTTGGAATCCTGGAATTGTAGAGCTGAGAGGAGGACCGTGGAGATTGCCTCACACACTTTCTCTCCCCCCCACCCCTTTTTTTGTTAAATGTGAGGCAACTGAGACCACAGTTGAAGTGACATTACCAAATTGGTCAAGTTAGTTAGGGGCAGATCCAAGACCTGGTGCCAGATCTCTTGCTTCCTGGGTCACAGCCCTTCTACACCTGAAATTTCCATGCTTGCTAGAGGGTCAGACCACATATCTAACATCAGAAAATAACTTAAAAGTTGTTGCATAAATATGTTTTGAAAATTTTATAGATTGCTAACTTAATTTTTTTTAAATATCCAGAAGCCACAACAAGAGGAAAATGCTGTATTCTGTGGAGGGGAGTATTCACTTCTGCCCTTTACCACCTTCTCCATTCCATCTTTCTCTCACCAGGTGGACAAGATTGTGGACCAGCTGCAGCAGTTAATGCAGGTGTATGATTTGGCTGCTCTTCGCGATTACTGGAGCTACCTAGAGCGTCGGCTATTTAGCCGCTTGGAGGATATATATAGACCCACCATCAACAAGCTGAAGACCAGCCTGTTCCGCTTTTATCTCGTCTACACAATCCAGGTGCTTGTTGACTCGGGTTCTGCTTCCCTTGGTGGAGAGAGCTCTGATCCAGAAATAGATATTCTTCAAACCCCTAGAGAGGACTCTGCATGTTGCTATAAGAAAGAGTGGAACAGTCACAGTGCAAATGGTTTTTGACTTTTTTTCTACTTTCTTTCCCCCTATCATCTGTAGATCATCTGACTTACCTTCCCCATGCCTGTTTCCCCTCTTGTTTTAGGCACGTAAGCCTGGGTGGTGTATTAAAGAATATAAGTAGCTGGGTTAAAATTTGAGTAAAATTTATAGCTGACCTGGAGAATAAGTCACTTAGCGGTTATTTGGATATCAACTAGGGATTAATTTTCAGCATGGCATGTATCATTAGCACTTCAGTTTAAACCAGCTTTGAAATTACAGGGTCCTTGAGAAAAGAGTGACAATTTCCTTTATATCATGTAGTTTGTAGGTCCCATTTTTCCACTTACCTGGCAGGCTGACATCCACAGGCTGTCTGTTGTGCAGTATGAAGACTCTTACCTCTGGACTTCTGTCCTTCCCCCACTCCTTGCTACCTCCTTTGTGTCTTGGCAGACAAACAGAACTGACAAGGCTCAGGAATTCTTTGCAAAGCAAGCCATGGAGCTCCAGAACCAAGCAGAGTGGAAAGATTGGTTTGTCCTGCCCTTCCTGCCGTCCCCAGACACCAACCCCACCTTTGCTACCTACTTTTCTCGACAGTGGGCTGACACCTTCATTGTGTCCCTGCACAACTTCCTGAGTGTCCTGTTTCAGTGCATGCATATCCTTTCAGCTGCCTGGGGCTGTGGGCCCAGCCTGAGGCATCTAGGCCTCATGACCAGTAGCCTGCTGCTCTTGATGCAGCCATTTCTTCTAGAAAATGCCCAAGGATCGTTGTCATGGGTCACATGAGGGGGCTGGACAAATTGTGGTTGTTTTTGTCAGTAGGCCAGGGAATCATAAATCTTAGTTCTGACTCTGTGCTGCTGAAGTAATAGCTGACACGCATGGGCGGGGATGGTGGCAGCAGCCGGGGCTAGTACTGGTTTTGGGAAGCAGCTGCTTCTCAGCAAAAGTGGCCAGCCTTGAGAGCACCCTCTCTGTGCCTGATGTATGTCCCTGGGGGTATCAGTTGCTTTTGCTGGGATTAGGCAGCAGACGAGAACACTTCTTGGTTATGGCATGACCATACGGGTTGGAACTCTGTCTGTGTTAGTGTTTGGGTTACTGTCTCTGATAGTGATCCCAGTGTTCCTCAACTTGCTGGAAAACAGAGTAGCTTTAAGATTATATATGTGGGGATTTGAGAGAGAGAGAATGAGAACGAGAATGTAGGTACATTTTATCTTGGAAAACCTGAGGTCCCTGGACCTGGGGCATGCTCCATTGCTCATGCTCTCTGGTCTGGAAATCTAGGGGAGGGGAAGGGAGTCCGGTTTGAATGGGGCTCCCTGGTGAGGCACTGATAAATTTGGATGTTGTAGAGGCCCACTCATTGGTGGCCATTTTGGCCTCTGGGAGGAATGTTTTCTGGTGGGGTGGGGGGAAGGGTGCCTTTCCTGCCTCTCCCCTTTCTTTCTGTGTCGTGGATGAGTGTGAATCCTGCCCTTGCCAGAGCTGCCTTTTTTCTCCCCCTTGCTGCCTCTTTCATCCTAAGAGCTTTCCAAAGAAACTAGCAGGGTGGTTATGGCACGATATTGTGGGCTCTCCAGGGAGATTGAAGCTGTCGCTCAAGATCTTTTCAGTGCCCCTCAAACTCGGTCACACACACTTGAGCTCCAGTCTTCTTCCCTAGTGCTGAGGCCCCATCCACTCTGCTCCCTCCTGACTGAAGCCGTTTGAGGTAGTAGAGAAATACTGATACCCTAAGTGTTCTCAGGGTGGCGTGGGGCTGTGTAACCAGCAGAAAGCTTTCTCTTCTCAGTTGAAGCCTTTGCCAGGGAGAGGCTCAATCTGAGGAGGGGAAGCCAAGTGGCCGATCATTCTGCCTCGCTGGCCGTATGTTTGTGGAGCCACTGGCCTCCAGGGCTGGTTTTAGCTGAATGTCTGTGCAGCCTTGCTAAAGCTTAGACGGGCTGTGAGGTACACTGGATACTATCTCTTTACTACTGGTTTTTGGGAGTAAATGCTCAGGTTTAGGTTTATGCATTCTCTGTGGGCTGGCCATGCTGATTGTCATGTGTCTGTGAGTCTGTCTGAACAAAGTCAGACTAGGCCCAGAGACAAGGGAGAAACTGTTTCATAAAGCTGCGAAGAGCCCACGGCACTGATCCTGTACTCTCTTTTCTGTGTCTCATGTTCAAGTGTTTTGCTGCTGTGTCGAGAGATTCGGAAGGACTTTTAAACATTTCGTAGCCAGGTTTATTCTTTAACTTTATGCACCAGTTCCTGTGATCCTGAACTTTGATGCAGAGTGTCAGAGGACCAACCAGGTTCAAGAAGAAAATGAAGTTCTGCGTCAGAAGGTTTGTTCTGAGCAGGCTTGCTTCTTGGAAAGTACTTCTGCTTTTTGTGTGTGAAATTAGGTAGTGGCAATAGAGGGCTGATTAAATATAGGAAAGCTGAACTCTTCTCAG
>RJWJ010025479.1:0-23852 GCA_004363605.1 Indri indri | reverse complement strand
GCGCCTGACTGGGATTTCTTAAAGAATGCAAAATTACAGCTAGATAGGAGGACTAAGTTCTATACCACTGCAGGATAACTATAGTTAATGATAAATTATATAGTTTCAAATAGCTACAAAGAAGAAATTAAATGTTCCCAACGCAAAGCGTTTGAGATGATGGATAGCTAATTACTCTAATCTGATCACTATACATATGGGTACCGAAACATCACTACGTCCCCCATGAATATGCACAATTGTTGTCAATTAAAAAAATTTAAAAAAGAATAAACCAAACAAACTGAAATTAACACCCCCCCCCAAAAAAAAACCTAGGGAAAACATCCACTGAAGAGACTGAAGGTGATTTTCCCAAGCTGTTGAAGCTCTGAGTCAGAACTCAAGTCTCCTGAATCACTCACTGGATGGAACTTCTTGGACAGGTTTCCCTTCTCCCAGGTTATCACACAGCAAAACATTGCCCATACCATCTCAACAGACAAAATGTAGCACCCCTTGTAATACTGTGATTAAGAAATACACATCTAGCACATTAATGGAACATGAGGAGGGGTTCTTGGGAACCCCGATTGATAGCTGGTCATTCAGAAGCACAGGTCACCACCTGGGCCTTGAGACTGGCATCTGAAGTGGGAAGCAGTCTTGTGGGGCTGAGTCCTTAACCTGTGGGGTCTGCACTAACTCTGGTTACTATCAGAATTGAGTTAAACTGTAGGACAAGGCCGGGCGTGGTGGCTCACGCTTGTAATCCTAGCACTCTGGGAGGCCAAGGCGGGCGGATTGTTTGAGCTCAGGAGTTCAAGACCAGCCTGAGCAAGAGCGAGACCCCGCCTCTACTAAAATTAGAAAGAAATTAATCGGCCAACTAAAAATATATAGAAAAAGTTAGCCGGGCATGGTGGCACATGCCTGTAGTCCCAGCTACTAGGGAGGCTGAGGCAGAAGGATCACTTGAGCCCAGGAGTTTGAGGTTGCTGTGAGCTAGGCTGACGCCACGGCACTCACTCTAGCCCGGGCAAAAGAGTAAGACTCTGTCTCAAAAAAAAAAAAAAAAACTGTGGGACACCTGGAGAATTGTTTAGTGTGTGGGGAAAACCCCTACACATCTGGGTCACAGAAGTGTGTAATACTGTGTTGAGTCGTGTGAGAGTAGAAAAAATAGTATGGTTTTTTTCTAAGTCATACACAACCCTCCATGATAAAAACACTCAACAGAGTAGGACTAGAAGGGAACTCCCTCAGCTGTATGAAGAACATCTACGAAATACCCACAGCTAATATTTAATGGATCAGGAACAAGACAAGGATGTCAGCTCTAGACACTTCTATCCAATATTTTGCTGGAGGTTCTAGCCAGGGCTATCAGGCAAGAAAAAGAAAAAAAGGCATCAGATTGGAAAGGAAAAAGTAAAACTGTGTATTTGTAGATGACATGATCTTGTGTATAAAAATATGCTATAAAACTATCAGAACCAATCAACAAGTTGCAGGATACATGACCAATATACAAAAATTAATTCTATTTCTATATACTCATGATGAACGACCCAAAAATTAAAAAAAATTCCACTTAGCACTAAATATAATAAAATACTCAGGAATAAGTTTAACAAAAAAAGGCAAAACTTATAATCTGAAAACTACAAAACACTGTTAAAAGAAATTAAAGACCTAAATGGAAAGTCATCCCATGATCATGATTTGGAAGACGTAATATTATTAAGATGACCGTACCCCCTAAATTGATCTACAGACTCAATGCAATCTATGAAAATGTCGGCAGCTTTTTTTTTTTTTTTTTTACAGAAATGGGTAAGCTGATCCTAAAATTCATATGGGTATAGAAAGAGGACCAGAATAGTCAAAACCATTTTGAAAAAAAGGAATAAAATTGGAAAACTCACCTTCCCAATTTCAAAACCTACTACAAAGCTACAGTAAACAAGACAGTGTAGTGCTGGAGAGTCCAGAAATAAGTCTACACATCCATGGTCGACTGATTTTTGACAAAGGTGCCAAGATTATCAATGAGGATAGAATGGTCATTTCTATAAATGGTGCTAGGACAACTGGATATCCAGATGCAAAAGAATGAATTTGGACTCCTACTTCGCACCATATACAAAAATTAATTCAAACTACATCAAAGACCTAAAGGTAAGAGCTAAAATTACAAAACTCTTAGGAGAAAACACAGGTGTAAATCTTTGTGACTCTGGATTAGGGAATGATTTCTTTGATATGACACCAAAAGCATACAATAAAAGAAAAAATAGATAAATTGGACTGCATCAAAATTAAACTTTTTTATTTCAAAGGATGCTATCAGGAAAGTAAAAAGACAACTCACAGAATGGAAGAAAAAATAGTTGCAAGCCATATATCCAGAATTACAAAGAATTCTTAAAACTCAACGATAAAAAGACAACTCAATATAACAATGGGCAAAGGATTTGAATAGCTATTTCTCCCAGGAAGATATACAAATGGCCAATAAACACATAAAAAGATGCTCAACACATCACTAGCCATCAGGGAAACACAAATCAAAACCACAATGATAAACCATTTCACATTCATTGGAATGACTATAACTAAAAAAAAAAAGACATAACAACAAGTGTCAGTGAGGATGTGGAGAAACTGGAATCCTCATACACTGCTAGTGGGAAGGTAAATCGGTGCATCCGACTTTGGAAAACAGCTTGGCAGTTCCTCAAAAGGTTAAACAGAGTTACCACATGACCAACAATTCCACTTCTAGGTATATACTCAACTAAAAAGATATCCACACAAAGACTTGTATATAAATGTTCTACATTACTCACAAAAGTCAAAAAGTAGAAACAACCCAAATGTCCATCAACCAATAAATGGATAGACAAAATATGGTATATTCTTTACAAAAAGATACCGTTTGGCAATAAAAACAAAGTACTGATACATGCCACAATGTGGATGGACCTTAAAAACATTACTCAAAGTGAAGGAAACTAGTCACAAAAGGCCACATATTGTATGATTCCATTTATGTGAAATGTACAGAATAGCCAAATCCATAGAGATAGAAAGCAGATTAGTGGCTGCCAGGGACTGGAGGGAGGGGAAGGAAGGTGACTGACTGCTAATGGGTAGAGAAGTTTTTTAATGAAGTGATGAAAATGTTCTAGAATCTATTGTGGTGATAGCTGCATAACTCTGTGACTATACTAAAAACCACCGAAAGTACATTTAACACATTAACTGCCATGTGAGTTGTATTAAACTCATGCTAGTTTTGAGCCTGGGGCCTCATGAAGCATATGTAACTCACACATTTCTTCACCTTGGGCGCCTCCAGAACTATTTGTCAAGTTGCATATAACTCACACACAGAAAACAATAAAAAGTAACAAATGTTTCATTAAATTAGAAAGGATCGTTTTGTTTTCAAAGTTTTTATTCTATTTTCATAATAAAACATCGTGGCCCCAAGGGGAAAAAAAATTCTTTTTCTAGTGTGGCAGTCAATGTGTTAAATAGGTGAATCCTATGTAAATTAGGTAAAACCTTTACTGAAATGCAGAAAGGATAATACAAACTAAACAGGGTAAAGAGAGACCCCCCCCCAAAAAAAAAAACTACAAAGAAGGTAAAAAAGGAAGAGAATCAAACTGTATGTCATAGCCTTTTGGATTCTGTATGCCTTAACCCTTCGGATGCTCTGGACAAGATGTGGGGTCTCGTCTTACCTGCATCAATGGCACACGGGTAATGGTATCGGAAGGAGCAGCCTTTGTTGTAGCAGCCCAAGGTGGCGCCTGCCTCCTGGCAGTGGGAACATTTCTGAAAGGAAAGAAAAAGTCAGGCATGTCAGTATCCCAAATTCACCCCTCCTCCAGGTCCCCATTGGTTAGACCTCAGGAGCACATGTCTCTGTGGTTAGAGGAACTTGTGGTGGTAGGATGGACTGGTCAATTTCTAACCACCACTCACTGACCATGCCATGGGAAGGGATCCAATAATGATGTTTTAGGCCAGGCCTCACACATGTTGTCAAATCAAACAGAACAACACAGTAGGGTGAGAAAAGCAATCCTACAGTGCATGTGTGAACATGCCAGAGGGTGGGGCATCCAGCCCTGCCTCTGGTATCCCTACCGTCCACCCGCCCGCATGCTCTGCTGGTCATTTCCTCACTGCTATTGTGAGCTGCCTGCAGATCTTCCCTGTTTACTTATGCTGTGAAAATCTGGGGTAGGAGGAAAGGGTAAGGTAGTAGAATTATATATAAATCTTTTAGAATTAAAAGTAGAATCTGGTTTCTAGTTATTTGTAAGAAGACTGTTTCTAGTTATTTGTAAGAAGACTTTATTTTTATTTTTGATCTACTTACCCCAAATGCCCAATATATTTCCCTTTCAGAAAATATGGGCTCCTATGTGCAAATGTTATTTTTATGCCCGAATCTTATTTTAAATGTACTAGAAGACCTGCCATGAATTTCTAGCTAAGTGAGACATTTTTCTGTAATCACGATGCTCCTCCTTATATAGTCAGGTTTTCTTTTTTTTTTTTTTTTTTTGAGACAGAGTCTCGCTTTGTTGCCCGGACTAGAGTGAGTGCCATGGCGTCAGCCTAGCTCACAGCAAGCTCAAACTCCTGGGCTCAAATGATCTACTGCCTCAGCCTCCCGAGTAGCTGGGACTACAGACATGCGCCACCATGCCCGGCTAATTTTTTATATATACATATTTTTTTAGTTGTCCAGCTAATTTCTTTCTATTTTTTTAGGAGAGACGGGGTCTCACCCTTGCTCAGGCTGGTCTCGAACTCCTAAGCTCAAACGATCCACCCGTCTTGGCCTCCCAGAGTGCTAGGTATAGTCAGGTTTTCTTAAAGTGGGGCACATCTCTGTCATCCCTGTGATGTGGCCGCTATGAGTGCGCATCCTGTCAGTACAAGAAGCATGTGTCCTATCAATGACAATCGTATTTGTAAAGCACAACCACATGTGGCCCTACTGAGGAAGGATGCAGACTCTTCAGGTGGTAGAGGCACACCCAGATAAGACTAACGGGAAGATACAGACACTTGTTTTGGCACCTATGAAAAATAAAAGTGCTCCCTAAGCAGTTACACTCGAGCTGGCTCAAGCCTCCCTAAGGCCGATGCAGAAGGAAAACTACACTAACGCCAGCAACACTGAAGCCCAAGTGCTTACCACAAGCCAGGAGGGCTGCAGCAACTGCCCTGGATTGACACAGCCAGTCAGTCCTCTGAACTAACCCACTGAGTAGGTCCTCCTAACATCACAGATGAGATACACGAGGCACCAGAGGGAAAGTAACTTGTTCCAGGTCAGAGCTAGATTGAGGCTGACCACCCCTAGCACCCTCCAGAGACAAATGGGGGCAGGAACAGGGCTGCAAGTCCTTCAAGAGCTTTGCCCTCCTCTTAGAACACCAAGACAATTCTGGGTGCCGATAATCAGTAAACGTTTACCATGTGTCCTCGTATCCTTGTTAAGAAAGGAGAGATCACTTTGCCTAGAGTAAACAAGGACAGTTAACAGCATTTCTGGTAGCCCTAGACTTTATCTACTTTTATTAGTGCCACAGAGCACCTTCAGGAAAAAGAAGAGTAGTTATCAATCTGAGGGAATGAAGTGTGGCCCGTCTACCCCTTTCTTGCTCCAGGAGCCACGGCCACTCTCAGCCGTCCAGAGGGTGTGCATTCCCAGATCTCTCCACCCTGAGGGATGAGTCTCATTTAGTGGTGGCCACTTAGGATGGTTGAGTCAAGCATTTCCGGTAGGAAAGCCTTCAGGGAAAGGGTCTTCTGCAAAAGTTCAGTCCTTTTAAAAAAGGAAAAAAAGTCAGCACAGCGGTGTGGGCGTCTGTAGTCCCAGCTACTTGGGAGGCTAAGGTGGGAGGATTGCTTGAGGCCAGGAGGTTGAGACTAGTCTAGGCAATATAGCAAGACCCTCATCTCTTAAAAAAAGGGGGCGGGGGGACAAGAGGGACAAACAGGCCATCTTCTCGCTCAGCCTCTGTGAGGACTGAATGGTGGGATCTGTAGCAGCCATTGTATCACAAAGGGTACAGTCCTGAAGACAAATCAACATGCTGAGGATGGCAGAGTGACAAGAAGGAGAGACCTGGACCCATCCTGACACCACCGAGCACTAAATCCCCTGACCCCAGGACCACCCCACCTCCAGACTTGTTACAGGAAACTTATTAATATTTAAAAAACTGCAATAAAACCCATTTCAGTTTAATTTTATAACCTGCAGTCAAATATTCTAATTGATATAGGAAGAGATCTACTATTCAAGACACTGCTGTATAAAGGTTAAGTATGTAGGCTCTGGAATGTAAATAACTGCCTGGTAAGCGACTCCACCACTTTCTAGCTATACCTTCTTTGCCCAATTCCCAACCTTTGTTTTTTCAACAAAAGGACTAATAATAGCACTCACCTCACAGAAATGTTGTGAGCGTTAAATGCATCAATCCAGGCTTAGAACAGTAGCTGGATCAAAAGTGCCAAGTAAATTTGACTACAGATGACCACACGCCAGACTCACACTAGACATTCCGCACAGATCATCTCATGAGGAACACAGGTGAGCAGACCTTGCCACCACCCTACTTTATAGGAGGGAGGAAAAGACATGGAGCTTGGAGCTGAACAATGTCCACTCTTCCTTCCCACCTCAACTCAGCAAGAAATCCCATCAGTAACGATGGTTGCTGCTTTCCATTAAAAAGCATGACTAATTTACTATGTTGCATTCAAAGACGAAAAACTCTGCTAGGTGTATTAGGGCCTTAAAGGAAGACCCTTAAAGCAGTGTAGTTCAGTGGTTCTCAAAGTGTGGTCCCTGGACCAGCAGCATCAGCCTCACCTGAGAACTTGTTAGCAATGCCAACTTTTGGGTCCCACCTCAATCTGTGTTGTAACAAGTCCTCCAGGCCATGCTGATGCAAAGTGAAGTTTGAAAACCACTGGTCTAATTCAACTCCCCAATTTTTTAGATGTGGGAAAGAGACCCAGAGAGATGTTATATAATGACTGGCTGAGCTAGGATTCCAGTTTTCCTGAGAGCCATTTAGTGCTTTCTCCACAATACTTCCATCTCCTACAGAGCAATCTATAGATCATGGGGTGTGGTAAGCAGAATTACGGCTTCCCAAAGATGCTCATTCGAATGCCCAGAACCTGTGACCTTAAATGGCAAATAAACTCTTCAGATGAGATTAAGTTAAGGACCTTGAGATGGGAAGAGTATGATAGATTTTCCGGGTGGGCCAAATCTAATCACATGGGTCCACGAAAGTGAAGAACCTCCTCCAGAGGGAGCCAGTGTCGCAGGCCTTAGGAAGATGTAATGATGGGAGCAGGGTAGCAGAGATGAAACGCTGCTGGCTTCAAAGATTAAAGGCCACGAGCCAAGGAATCACATTCTTCCCCAGAGCCTCCAAAAAGGAACATAGCTCAGCCCACATTTTAATCTAGCCCAGTGAGACACCTATGTTGGACTTCTAACTTTCAAAAACTGTAAGATAAAACAAGTTTGTGGTAATGTGTTTTAATAATGACAGAAAACTAATACATGGGGATTTTCCAAGAATCTCATAATAAGAGAAGTGACTGTTCATTCTCCTTTTACATTCTTCAAGGTAACACATTTCTCCCTCATGGAAACACCTACAATTTCACTCACTTTTTTTTTTTGAGAAAGGATCTCACTCATTTTGTTGCCCAGGCTGGAGTGCAGTGGTGTTATTATAGCTCACTGCAACCTCAAACTCTTGAGGCTCAAGCAATCCTCCAGCCTCAGCCTCCCAAGTAGCTGGGACTAGAAGCATGTGCCACCACACCTGGCTAATTTTAAAATTTCTTGTAGAGACAGGGTATTGCAATGTTGCCCAGGCTGGTCTTGAACTCCTGGACTCAAGCGATCTCCTGCCTCAGCCTCCTGAAGTGCTGGCATTACAGGCGTGAGCCACTGTGCCCAGTGTCACTTTTCATTAGGCAAATTTTGGCATCACAAGATCACTAAAGGGACACTGGCTCTGTCCTCAATGTCCTTTTTTTCTAGTTGAAGAAATAGAGGCTAAAGCAAAGGTACCTGCAGAGGATCCCACGGGTAGTAACAGAATTTAGAACTTCAGCCTTTTTCCTTCTGAACCTCAAATTCAACATTCTTCATAGCATACTCTGATGCCTTTTAGTCCCCTTCATTCCCTCAACTGCCCAACATTTGAAAAGTACTTCCTAAGTACCAGGTGCTGAAGATAGACTATAAAAACTTATCTCTATAATATCTTCTCTGTTCTCCTCTTCTATAAAAAAAAAAAATCAATACCCAGGCTAGTACCATTTCCAATTAGATTTTTATTCTTTACTTTTTGCCTGAAAAAACTATTTATACTAACATTCTCCTATACTGTAAATAATAAATTCACTGCACAGCTAAATGTCTTTTGTTTTTAACTACACTGTTACTACAGGTTTAGCAATATTCACTGCTAGGAGAGCTAAGTCCACACAATACTACTCCCATGCAAAATGAGACACAGTGGGGGCTTCAAGCATGGTTTCTAAACCAAGATGTATTTTTCAAACAAGCAACAGCCCAAACTTCTGATGACAGAATGATCTTTTAATAGTGAATTTTCCATTTATTAAGGAGGGGAATAAAAGCTACTTTTTAAAAAACTCAGACAAGAATCTTGTACTTCTTGGTACTATAAACTTAGGAAATAAATTATAAAATGTGTTAGTTTTGGGGCATGTTTAAAGTGGCCAGACACCCAACCTGAACCACTCACCAGTCCCTGTCTCAGAGGCAGAGCTTGATGACTTGAGGTGGCAAACTACAGGGGCTGAATCAACTAAGAGCCTTATTTGAGGGATGTTCCAAGGGAGAAGTCTACATGCTTCTTCATTCACAGAAAGGCTCTTTCCTATGAGATGTAACAGCGACCTGAATAATCACTCTGTTTAACGAGCACCTCACTGCAGCCTCAGAGTGCCAAAGCATTTGGGTCAGAGTATTATTATTGCATCGATGACTACCGGGTCTGTTCAAGCCTTGTAGATCACACACTTTGCCACTACTGTGCCCTAGATGGCTTTTATCCAGCACTGCACATACTTTTGCTTGTGCTTACAATATTTACTTATTCATGTCCATCCATTTCCCCTAAACTGTGAGATTCATTCTTGCATCCCCAAGGGCCTGGCACACTGTAAATGTGGGCTGATGGAATGAATGCAATGTCTGACAAATTTGAGAGCTTGGAGACAACTAATGAGGATACTCTTCAACATGAGTTAAAAAGCTGATGCTGGTAGAGCTTGGAGAATGTGAACAAGGCATGTGTTAATTTTTGGCTACCAGCAAGAGATTATTTTCCCTTTTAATTATGCCTCCTATATCTAGGACAGAAGCTCTGCTGTCTTAGCTATGTATACCAACTATGTGGCAGCAACCAGGTCTATATACAAGGAGTTACTCTTTAAGGGACTCGGAACATCTTTCTTTCATGCAACTCTGCATCCTATCAATCTTCTTTCAAGAACACTTCAAGGTGTTGGCCAAAGCAATAAATATATAACCCTGTATGTTTTGATCTTTGCTTCCTTAGAGCTAGCCAATCTCCTTGTTTCCCACGAAAGCTCCTGAAACTGGCTTCATCATTTTGCTGCTTGCCATTCTCACAAAGAGTTCGGAGGCAGGCTCTAGCACCAGCCTCTGGGACCTGCACTAGAGACCAGTACCACCGAGGCTTCTCAGCCAACTTCTGAGAGCCAGAGAGATGCCCAGTTCTTTTCAGGTCCATTTTTTTCAATGCTACTCAAGGCTAGTGCACAGATTTCAAAGCTGCACTTATATCCCCCAGCTGCCCTAGGGCCAATTTTAGATACTAAAACCATGAAATACACATTTTAATAAATTCTGGCATAAATTCCAGCATGAAACATCAGCCAGAGATTAACTAGCTAAAGCCTAATTATGGTACTTAAAGACCCAAGTTCCAGGTTTTCAGACTGGTTTTCAGAATAAATGTGGATGATCTACTGTAAATATTATCCAGGTGTGATGTAGTACAGGGCTAATGGGGAAAGAAACTAGGGGTGTCAGCACATGCATGAAAGCCAAAAGTTGCATTAATTTTATTATCTGTAAAATAAGTATAACAATATTTGCTTTGCCTTCCTCTTAATGTTGTTGTATGAAATAACTGTGAAAGTGTTTCTTAAACTAGAAACTTATATAATTGTTAGGATTTATGATTTTTTTTTTCTCCTGGAATATTGCCTGTAACAAGTAGACCCTAGGTGGGCCTGTCGCAGTTGTTTATAATTCCCTTATGTTTCAATAGCAGTTCATCTCCAAGGGTTTGGATGGTCAGCTCTTGGCCAAATCTCTGGACACTTCACTTCTTAGCTACTATTTACCAGTACTTTCACTACATTTTCCCTAGATTCTTCCATCCTTGACCAATACAGATTAACAGGAACTATTTTTAAAGTTTTCTGATGCATTTTGCATTGGGAGGGAAGGTGTTAAATGGGGACTAAAGCTACACACAACTGCATACAAATTAAACACTAGCAGCAGTTCAAAAGCAATGAAAACCACCCAAAAGGGGCATACTGAGCATAACCAGAATGAGAAAAAGTGCCCCAAAGGCTTGCCTACTGCACTCCACAGACACTGCCCTGTGTGTTAGGTGGGGAGCAGACTCAGGCACAGGGACTCCTTTGCTGCCTGCACCAGTCATCTGCCACGTGCTCCTAGCCACAGATCTCCCAACCTGTTCCCAGTCACGTTAGAATAATCTAAAATAATCTACTGCAGCTGACTCTGGACCCTCTACTGCCTCATGGGTTTGAGGCCCAGCTGATGGTATTCGTCTTCACAACACACCTAGAGCCTAATAGCGTATCTTCTTTGCCTCTTGGGACACAGTCATCTGTTTCCCACCATACTAGCACAAACTTTCTTTAATCTGATCACCTTTCAGATATAATCTGAAATAAAATTGTCCATTTAGATCCCCATTCTCCTCCCATAAAACCCCCAACCAAAAAGTAGTTCTGCTGTTGACCCTGAGAAGTATGTTTCTTTGAGAAAGCCCTTCAGATCACATAAATATAACAAGTGTCTCTGTGGCTGAGTGGGGGATGGGTGGTGGCTGGCCCTGTAGAGGTGCAAAATGCACAGAAAGCATGACCAAGGTCAAAATCTCTGAGCGCAACTGCTTTGGCAGCCTCTCCCAGCTACATCTCTGGCGTCTGTTTTGATCCATGAGGAAAGCCTGTTGCCTTAATTCCTTCCTTGTGTCTTTCTACCCACAGGTGGGACCAGTCTATCTTGCAGTTTACAGTGAAGTTATGATGCTTTGAATCAGGTTAGAAGGCTTGGGATTAAACGACTTTTTTCCTTCATTAATAATGTCCTTCCTTGTCTTTCTACACTTCATCTGCCAAACAGAGGACACCAGAATTTACCACAACCTTGAACAGATAAAGAATATATTTAGAGTACACATAGCTTTATACAATGGATTTGTTCATTTTATCATTCAGCAAACAAATAATGAAAGGTTAATAGGTCTAAGATGCAAATGGGAAAGGATTTTTCTCTAAAAGATTCTATTACATACACCTTTTTTGTTGTTGCTGCTTTACAAATTCAGATTTTCACACGTTAGTTATGTTGAAAGTGAGGTACATCTGTTGTACTGTGAAGGTAACCACTGGCTAACAAAGGACAAACAGCCAGGCTGGTACTTATTTACAGAATCATGAAATCCAGGTCATTCTATTGAATATAAAGAAAGCATTTTGACTTCCTAACGAGCTGTTTTATGGGACTTTTGATTTGCCTTATTAACATGTCCATCCTGACTCCATAGCATAAAACTGCAATGTTCAGAAAGTGGAAACAGGGGTTGGACAAAAACTAACAAGAACTCAGCCAGTCTGGTCTTTCTCAGCTCAGTTTTCTCCATGTGGGTTTCTCTAAAGGTTGTAAGAGACTGTAAAATTAAGGTGCCTTTTATTCTCAGTGGTCTTTCTTTTAATATTTAAGTTTCCTCATGAGTTGGTAGCATCAGAGTATAATAATCTTTTCTTCTTACTGACTCAACAAATTATTGTCGCATGCCTATGTGTAGGGCTGAAACGGGGAGTCAAAGTTTACCTAGTATCTGCCCTCAGAGAACACAAAGAATGATGTGGCAGTAAAGAAAAACCTAAACTGTGATGTAAACAGTACTTCAGAGCTTAGAGGTAATGTCCCCAACCTAGTTACAGAGGTCAGGAAAGTATTCTTGAGGGAGTGGTGCTCGCACCAGGTTGTGAAGAATGAGTAAGAGCTACCCAAGGGAAGGGGGAACAAACTGCCTTGTGGAGGGATAAGCACGCGGGGTGCAGGAGACTGATAACGGAGCAGGATTCCGAATAGGTGGGAAGCCCATGTGCAGGAACCTGGGGCCAACAAAGGCTGTTGCTGGGTTAGGGATGATAGGAAGAGTTTAGGTATCGGTGGAAATGCATACAAGAGGCTGCATTTAGATACTTTGGTGATAAAACTGACAGGACTTGATGACAGACTGCCACGTGACAGGCTGCAGTGAGCCAGGGTGTCTGGTGGTGTAAATGGGCGCAGTGGAAGGGGAGCTCTCTGAGGGGGGTGGAACCTGCAGCCTCAAGGTCACATGTGGCCCTCCAGATGCCCAAGTGCAGCCCCTTGACCGAATCCAAACCTTACAGAACAAATCCCTTCATTAAAAGGATATTTTCTGTAAAATTTGGATTCACTCAAAAGGCTGCACTCAAAGATCCAGAAGGCCACATGCGGCCCCAAGGGCACAGGTTTCCCAACCCTGCTAGAGGCTTGGGGTATCAGTGCAACAGGATTCTGATGAGGTAGGCACATGTGTCACCTGCTCTAAAATGCAACTTTCCCTTAGGAACATTTTATTGACAGATTAGAATGTTTTGGACTTACAGCAAAATCTGAACTGGCGTGGTCAGCAGTAAGTTTAATTTCAAATGGCATTTTCTGGTAACTGAAGGTAAAGCTAGAAACTATAAAACAGCCTGTCTTTCTGTTTCAGTAAATGGCTCAGCATTTTTAATTAAATAGATTATTTCCCATTGCCTTAGAGTTGATTCTGTACTAAGAGTATCCTTGTAAGACACTAGAAGAGACTAGGCTTTATCAAAGTGACTCTTGGATACAACCTAGAACTTGCTTTTTACAATAAATCTCTGCTGGCAAGCTTTTCTCCATATCATTTTGTTTCTCCTACACCAGAGGGCAGAAAAAGAAAACTCCAGAAGAAGATTTAGTTTAACTGACATTTACTGTATATGCCTTCCTTATATTCAGAGGGGTATCTTTCTTGGTTTCCACCTCAAAAATATAGGCAGTCTAAAAACAGACAAGGATATGAAATGAGAAAAACAGAAAGCTGAGGTAACAAAAGTTCTCGGAGTTCTTCATTGGAGCAGAGCTGTCAACCACAGAAGCTGCTGTGGAGGTAGAACAGCAGCAGAGTTGCTCCCAGAGAAAGCGAGAGAACCGTGCCTGGCCCTTACTCTCACTAGCTACAGGGGCTTGGGCAAGTTAGTTTCTTTAAGTCTTGATTTTCTCAACAGCACGAGAGGGATTTAGGGAGTGGTACTGGGGGGAAAAGGGCGGGAGATCTTTTGTTATTCAAGGATATATAGATGATTGCAAAAAACCTGAACATGCTTAACAACGAAGGAAAAGAGTATTTTTAAAAGGATATTTAGGCCATTCCTAAGACACTGTATAAAAATAGAATGGAAAAAAGAGTACCAGTAGCGATCCCTAGTCATTTTCTCTTACTTTCCACTCCCGTGTGAAATGGATGGTCCTCTGAACTGTAGGCTCTCTGGGCTCATCTATAAAGGCTATGGGCAGCAGCACAGACATCCCGGAGGAACTAACTTTTAAAACAATCTACTACTGGTGATTAAACCAAACCCAGTTACGTTGCTGCTCACAGACACTCCTTTTGGATATCTATCATTGTTTATTTAGAGCAATTCTGCAGGTCAGGCACAGCATTTAATCACTTATCCCCCACCCTCAGCTATCTGTTTTCATATGCATACTTTACGGATGAAAATGTTCTATCAACATGTGAGAATGTGGCAGGGTACTAGTACTTGCTATGGGTCTTAAATATTCTATAATTCCCAAACTCTAATTCTCATGGGTTTTCAGCTCTCAGGTTCAGCAATAATAAATTTAGGGAGACGAGACAAAGCAACATAAAGTAACTCACCAAATAAAAATGACCTCCTTGCCACAATTTAAGTTAAAGCTATTCTTCATCCCCCTTCTAGATTATTAAAGCATAACTCAACAAGGCTTGGTTTAATCATTTTTCCCTTCCACAAAATGCATACATATTATTTGTTGTAACGTCAATACATATTCTCATAACTCAAAAAGACAACACAGGTTTCACTAATGACGTTTCTTTGGGTTAGGCACACTTGCTTTTTTCCCTGAAACAGTGTGTATTTTATCTTATCCACTCCATTAAAATAATTCTAATCTGAGGGTTTCTTGTACAGCCCCAGAAGAAAACTATGCAACTTTGCTGAAAACATTATGTATTTTGTCTAAGGAAGTTTGTCCATGCTAAGAAGAAAAGGGACTTGTGCCCTTTAAGAAGAAAGGAAGAGTACAGAGTGCTAGAGTCCAGGACCAGGTTTAAGCCAGTACTTAGCACTTTTCCTCTGAATAAGAGAAGAGAACCTGAGAAAAGGCTGAACCCAGCAGGAGCCTGAGCCCTGAAGCAGCCTGTGAAGAAGAAAGAGAACAGCTTTTTTTCTAAATACAGAGAGATGAAAAATGCTTATAGACAAGAGTTTAAAACATTGAAATTTAAGTTGCACAAGATCATGTACTGGCTTATTTTTATTTTACCCTTTGCTCAAACAGTGGATTAGCTTATAAAGAGAAATGATTACAATTTATGCTTTCTGAATCTAAAAAGGCATCTTTTTAAAGAAATTACCCTCCCGGGAAGTGACTCTTGGTATAAGCTGCTTCTCTCCATGGCTCATCTCACCCAGGAGTTGGGTCTGTGCTTCCAGAAAGCCAATTACTGGAAGCTGCTTATTCACGAGGCACCCATACTGAAATGTTTACAGTTTCAGCAGCAGAAATGACAAACCTGCTGCCACAATAGGATTCCTTTAACAAGATTTCAAATCTGTGAAGATCATACTGAAACGGAAATCTTCAAAGCTGTTCCAAATACTTGGCTGTGGAGGTCTTTCTACTGGCATTTGTAAGTTCCCCTTTCTTGCCTAGACCCACTTCTACCTCACCAGCCTTCTCATCTGTCCTTCGTGCCAAATAGGTTGTCCGACTCTACTCCTCAGGGTGGTGAGTTTTTCAAGGGCAAGGGCAGCCTGACAAAAGAGACAGCACAGGAGGTGCAGAAAGGAACTTTAAAAAACTAGGATGTCTTGGCATACTTAAGCTACCGCCAATGCAACTATCTACAGGGTCACTGGTGCCTATATCCTAAGACCAGTGCCCCCGACCTCTCATCCAGGCTTCAGTGCGGGCCACTTAATGAGGTGATAATGTAGTAAGACAAGCCCTCACAGCACATGTCAGGACACTCTCACTCTCATAGGTCATGCTTAATCGGGGGCCTTTTCTTCCTGGACACCTTGTACTGGAAGGAAAAACTTGGTCCAAATCTAGAATGAAAATTTTGGCATCCAAATCTATGACTAGATTATGAACCCTGAGTTTCCAGAGTTGATTTTAGCATTTCACAAAGCATAACTCTATGTCACCTGCACCAGCATCATCCAAAGCTTGTGTTAAAAATACAGACTGAGGGCACCACCCTAGGAGAGGCTGTGTGGGCAGCATTCCAGATGTTTCTTATCCTCAAGAAAGTTTAAGAACTATTGGTTCAATCCACCTTTATGGATACGAAAATCTTATTCTTCATTTGTTTTAGAAGATTACTGCCAGAGTAGGAAGATACTCAGCAAGAATCCAATCCTTACTTCAACAGAGAAGATAAGGGAGACTGCAAGTAACATGACCAAGATTAGAAATCTGGAATAATTTCAATATGTCTCCTCCTTCACTTCCAATTTTGTTAGGACAGATCTGTTAGGACAGATCTCATTTATCCACCAACCTGACCAGGTAGTCAGTTATTGTCCCCATTTTACAGGTTACGAAATTGGGCTGAGAGGCTAAGTAACATTAAAGTTCTCCAAAAAGCCAATACCTACTAATGTTTGGACAAAGGACAAAATGAGATCTATAAGATTCTGTAATCATTCCCCTTTGCTAACAATCTCTCTACTGTCATCAAAGACCGAAGATTGGGTAAATCCAGGAGCCTCTTGTGCTCTCTGCTCTCCTGGTCCTTCCTATGGGCAACATGGGCAGTGCATGGTGGTTATGTGATAAAAGGTGGTTGCATCACAGGGGTTTTCTTCCATGAGTGAGATTAGAAAGAAGCAAAAAGCAGAAGATGGAATTAGCCAAATTATCAAAATTGCCTGAAAACGTATCAATGACTTTCAAGACCAGCCTGAACAAGAGTGAGAGCCCCATCTCTACTAAAAATAGAAAAAATCAGCTGGGTGTGGTGGCACGTGCCTGTAGTCCCAGCTACTCGGGAGGCCGAGGCAGGAGAGCCGCTTGAGCCCAGGAGTTTGAGGTTGCAGTGAGCTATCATGATGCTACTGCACTCCAGTCTGGGCAACAGAGTAAGATTCTGTCTTGGGGCGGGGGGGCGGAATAAATAAATGAATGAATGAATGAATATAAATAAATGACTAAGGGATTTCAGAGTTCCCAAGTCAAATCAAGGAGCAGAGGGCAACAATTGGTATTTGCTGGTCATCTCAGAGCTCCACGAGGGGCCGTGGGGAAAGTATGTGTGTGGCAGGACCATTTCCTGGGGTTCTCTAGAACTAATTTGGAAGGTCTTGAACATAAGAGTCTTCTAAAGCTGAGCAACAAGATCTTGTTGGCATATTCACTTTAAACGGAACTCTTTTTTCCCTAAAGGAGGGATAGGATGAGGTGGGTCTGGGAGAATAGAATGCAGGGTCAGCAATCAGTGAGATGCCATTGCTGAGAGATGATTCTCTTCAACAAGGAAGAGTTTTGGCAGCACTGCTAATAGCCTTGCCCAGCCAGGAGGTGAAGCTGAAGCACCAGCAGTTTTACATACCTATCACCAACAACCACGGCACACCACGGCTGCCCTGCATGATACCACCCAGTCTCTATTGTAGATGCTTGACATATAACCTGCCCTGATGTGTTGCAGTGAAGGAGCAAGTCATCTCTTGGAGGGTACCCGCTCCACAGTGAGTGGGCTAAATGACTCTGCTTTCACCTGGAAGGGGTGCAGGGGGAGGGAGGTAGTGCCACTGACAGAGCCAGGCAAAGAGGCTGTTCACAGTAGAGAATTAAGAGTGTGCTCTTGGTGGATTTTGAGTTTCAGAGGGCATGGTGGAAGGGCTTAGGAAAGCCAGAAGGTACGAATCTCGATGTGTGTCTATTTCTCCTGCCATTCACTCTTCAAATCCCCCAAGGCAATCCAATAGTGGCAGGTCCGAGTGCTTACACGGACCCACAGCGTCCAGAGACCACGGCTGCACAATACTTACACAGGTGCTCATCTAGACTGAGCTAGAGCTGCTCTTAGATGCAAGAAACTATCCACTAGAAATTCCTTCATTCTGAAATGGTTATATTGCACTTAGATGTCTAGGAGGGAGACATCTTAGACTTAACATGAACAAAATAGAACTCCTGTTCTTCCTCCAGGATTTCCTGCCTCAAGAAATGGCACTACATTCACCCAGTGTCGACTCACATTTCTGTCCCAAAAGGCATACACTTAAAAGACATGAACAACAAAACCTTGCACAGATGTCCTCTGTAATGAAGATAGAACTTGTCCCCAGTATGCTATGCCTCACAAAGAACCACAAGGATAAGAAATTAAGATTATTGCTGGTTGTCCATCTCTCATCCTTTAATTTTTTCCCAGAAACTATGAAGTAGCATATAGAAAAAAATGCCAATCTCATGACCAAAACACATTTTAACATCTCTTTAATTTTTTTACATAGATTAAAATTCTAACCAGCATTTTCACAAATTATTTCCAATATTATACATGTTTAAAAATACATAATTTAAATGGCATTCAAAAGCCCACCTCTTACCAGACATTACATTGCTCCTCACGTATCTCTTTAAGAGAGAGCCTACCAGCCACCTTATAGGTTCGCCCTATACTGACCACCCCCATGCCAGGCACTAAAGTGGCCCTGGACCAAGCCAGCCCTTGCGGAGCTAATCTGGTGAGGGAGACCATCAGGTAAGTAGGTAGTCACACTGAAAACAGGTCTAGCTTAGCTCAGATGAGCACCTGTACAAGAACTGTGAGGCCATGGTCTCCAGATGCTGTGGTTCTGTGTAAGCACCAAGAAGTTGCACTTACCTTGGGCAAGGGGAAGGATGAGTCAGTAAGGCCTCAGAGGCCTGCGCTACCCAGTCATGAGGAACTTGGACCTGCCACTACTGGAGTGACTTGGAGCACTTGAGTGAATGCTAAGTGGTGTAACAGGTAAAATGGGAGTGCTGGAGCAGCACTGGCTGCCTGGGGACCAGGGGACAGGTGAGCTGGTTTTAAAATCAACATGCTTTTCATCAATAATAGTGGATTAAATGCCCAGGCCTGCTGTGAGGAGAAGGGAGGTGCAAAGTCTTGTGCCAGCAAACAAATACATTTCATTTTTGAAAGCATTAATATATCTTTATTTCTTCAATAAGGAACTCTGCCCAGAAACAAGCAAAAAGAATCATTTGTCAATTATACTACCGCTTATCCTAATTAACTACAGTATTATCCTAGCAAATCAGCTGTAATTAGTTTTTGTATGGGAAAAACCAAAATAACTCCCAAGCAAACCAAAGGCCTTCACCCGACCCAAATGAATCAAGACTTAAACTTCACAAGTTTTCAAAATCTGGAACCACCTGGCACCTCCAAGGAGCCAGCTACAATGAACATCCCCCTGAGACTTTTTAGATGAACACGCATTTTACTAGAAACCCTTCCATTAGCTTCTCAGTAAAACACGTAAGAGAGATGAAATGCCTCCAAAGCTCAACAATGTCACTGCACCCAGGTCCCACTCCCATCAGAAGGTACTAGCACCACTTCAGACTTGAGTTGGAAATTTGTTATTCTGTTGACCTTGGTCTTGTCCATCTGCTTACGTGGCAGTTCTTCAGTTCTATTTTCATAAGGCACTTTAATTGACAGCAGTATGCTGGCAACATTTTGAAATTAAGTGTTAACTCGAGTGCATACAGCCAAAATGAGTCCACTGTACCTGGTTTACTGGGACAGAGTAACTAACATAGTGCTGAATATTCTCTTCAGTTTGGTTCCTACCCAGTAAGCTTAGTGACAGGAATACATCTTTACTAAACCAACATAAGAGGACACTTTCTAAGGGCTGACGCCAGCCAAAATATTTATTTCCTTTAAGACCATATGAACTCAAAAGCCTCTAGGAGTAGTTTAGTGTCCATCAAGGAGGCTACTTGGTCTCCAGCAGAGTTACTTGTATCCTTAACAGTCCTCTGTTATTGTCCAATTTATAGATGAAAAACTTTAAGAGCTCTACTACCCCTCATTCAGGGGCACTCTGAAGAAAGGAGGTCTATACATCTGAATTTCCCGGACAACTAAAGCTATTCGGATTAGGAAAAGTATGTACAGAAAAACACAACTGAGGAGAAATAATTCCAAATTAGAAATTAATGGACACTAAACAGAAAATTAACAGGGAACAATATCACTAATAAAAGAAATAAAATTAAAAGAAGAGACATTTAAAAAGAAGATCCAATGCCATCAAGGTTACAGTAAAACGTCAGCATACATGTCCTTATGGATGAGCACACCTTGGTATGACCCTTTTTTGGTTAAACCACAAGACAATGCTTTATCAAAAACCATAATAATGTTTGCACTTTTTGACCTAGCAGTTCAACAGCTGGAAAATTTTGTCTAAATAAAGGTCCAAGAATAGACATGTTTAGTGTTGCATAAAAAGTAGTAAATTAACTGGAAACGACCTCAAACACTTGGATAAATTGCATTACACCCATACTAAATTAAAACAAAAAAGTCACAGCATATGAAAATTAAAATTACAAGTGAAAAAAGCAACACACAGATTATACCTACAGTTTAATTAATGATGGAGACTCACTGGGTTTGAATCCTGGGCAAGTTTCTCTCTGGACCTCAGGCTCCTCATCTAGAGTGTGATGACACCCACCACAGAGGGTTGTTTTGAGGTTTAAGTGTGATGATTCATGTACAGTGCTTAGAAAACACTCAATATGTGTTAGCAGTCATTAAAGTCATCCCTGGTATCCGTGGGGGATTGGTTCAAGGACCTCTGCTGATACCAAGCTCCACGGATACTCAAGTCTCTGATATAAAATGGCACAGTATTTGCATATAACCTGCACAACCCCTGTATAATTTAAGTAATCCCTAGATTACCTATAATACTTAATACAAGGTAAATGCTATGCAAATAGCTGTTATACTGTATTGTTTAGGGAATAATGACAAGAGGAAAAAAGTCTGTACATGTTCAGTACAAACACAGTATTTTTGATCCTTAGTTGGCTGAATCTACAAATGTGGAATCTATGGCTACGGAGGGCTGACTGCATTACATAACTGTATCTAGTAAAATAATAAGCATATGGACTAAATCTAGAAAAGAGGCAAATGTGTTGGGTTATCAGGATTGTGACTTTCTTTTACTAACAGTTCCATTAGTTTCACAATACGAATAGTATTTTTATTTAATAATATGCAATTCCTTTATAAAAGGTATTTCATCTTTTTCATGACTCAAGAGTACAACTACGAACCTCAACCACCATTACTGGGCCAGGCACCTCATCTAGACCCTGTGAAAAAGATGTCTTTTCCCACCTTTTCCTGTCACTTCCTGTGAGTGGAGTGACAATCTGCGCTTCAGAGCCGTTTCACTAGAGAGTAAAATGCACGCGTTTCGTCTAGCCTCAATTCAAAGGCCTTAAGCTGCATTCTGAAACTCTGAGAAAATGGGGTGCTACTGTGAACAGAGGGTTTTTTTTAGGCCCATAAAAATGTTTCATATCAGCTCTCTCTTGGTGTAATTAAATGTAGTCTTGGTTTTCTACTATATTGTCGATATCTTGGGAAAATTAATTAAAGGCAAAACCAGCAAATTAACCCTTCTGTTTCCCCCTAATTGTATTTTAGGCAATCATTATAATAATAGCTTAATTTCTTTGATATTTTTTCAAGGTTCTCTGCATGTGATTTTTTAAAAAAACATGACACAGACTTCATGATTTCCTATTTTTCTCTCCATTTTCTTTCAATTTGGATTTCAAGTTTATCAGTTTTACATTTATTTGAAAAGCTGAATAAAAACTCCATCTTTATTTAAAAAAATACTGTGCTAGAATCTCGTGTTGACTGACTAAACATGTATATTAGACTGAACTGCCTTCACACCTAATATTTTCTTCCGTCTACTACACATTAACTGCAAATCTAAATTTCTTCCTTCCTTCTCTTCCTCAATCCCCTTCTGTCATTGGTGTGTCAACCCCCCTACTCCATCCACTGACTTGCTTGCTGAGCCAGAAACCACAGCTTCATCCTTGACCACCTCCTCCTCACTTTTGTCAACTATGAATCCAAAAATAGTTACTCAAATCTATCCCTCCTTCTGATTCCCTTTCCATCAGGTACTCAGTCCTTTGTCAGCTCTTGTACAAATTAATCCCACAGCCTCTAGACTGATCTGCTTGCTTCTCATCTCTCCCCTACTTCTTTCCTGAGTTTCCTTTATAAAACACAAACCTGATCGTGTGATTTACATGCTTAAAGATGGCTGGTGGTTTTTTGCATTGCCCCTAAATTAAAGGCTCAATCCTTCAAATACAATACAGTACTCTGGAGTTCACATATTCTTTGTATACCATTTTGGGATGGAAGTGGAATGCTGTAGGAAAGTATTTGCTCCGAATCATTCTGTGGGTATATAACACAAACTCAGAATTCTTAATCATTGTGGGTCTCCCTTGTAAGTGCAGACCTGTCAAAAAGTTTACTTAAAAAAAACCACCAACTTTATTATTGGGCAGACTCTTAACTTTGGCCTTAGGTAATCATTATCAAAAACTTACCAACTCACAAGACTATTAATGCTTTTACTTTATGTGCAACGCAAATTTTATTCCCTTCCTTTTGCCTTCTCTCCTTTGAAGAATTCCTGAAAGTGTCCACGTTGGCTGATACTATTTCTTAAGACATAAACTAATACTGTACTTGCAATACTCTATACCCTGCCACCCCTCCCAAACTTGAGTTTCCAACGAGTAAAAATAAGGAGAAAATATTTCATATGCAGGACAATTTTTCTATCAAAGAGAGTAAGTTATGAAAACTCCTGGGAAGATCCACTAACTGTACTAGGATGAAACTATCATACAAGCTACAGCTTCCCAAGTGAGCTTATTAACAGGAACACATCTTCACTGAGAACGTGTGAGGACACTGCCTGAGGGCAGACACCAGCCCACAGTATACATTTTCCTTTAAAACCACCTCCACTGCTGAAATGAGCCAAACATTTCTCTAAGCACTCTCCACAGAGTAACTCATTTAATGCTCCTAACAACCCTCTTTATAGTAGGTGCTGTCAGTTTTCCTGTTTTGTAGATGAGGAAATTGAAGCACAGAGGTTAAGTGACTTGAGCAAGTGACCCGGTTAGGAAATGGCCAGTGCTGGAATTCATACAAAGCAGTGTCACGCCAGGCTTCTCACCCGGGCCTCCACACTGCATAGCTGCTGAGCAGAATGGCAAAAGCCAGAGAGGTGAGGAGGACCTTTGAGGGCAAGGATTAAACTGACGTGATTTTTCCCTTATCATACTTCTTTGCAATAAACGGGAAGATGGGAAGACCAATTGGCCTGCAGTTGCAGGCCTTCAGAGTCCCACGATATTGGCCTTGGGTTGGGGTGAGGAGGAGGAATTTCCATTTTCTAACAGTATTAGATAAAGGAAGCTGTATCTCCTGGAAAAGTCAAAGCCCTTGCACAGGACCCACATGGGGCAAGGTGTTGCCTTCTACATGAATTACGCAAACTTTCCCACACAGAGTCCAGGAGCCTTGACATATGCTTCTCTAGCTACGCACCAGCTACGGGACCTAGGGCTTATGCTGGCTCATCCAGGAAGTTCCCGCACAGCACTGTAACTCCAGAACTAGAGTGCAGTAAAATTAGAGTCCTTTGATTTGTCATAATTTATTTTGTAAGGTAATGTATGCAAAAAATTGAAAACTGAAAATTTCACTTAAGATTCCTTAGAATTTGGAAAAACAAAATCCTAAAAGGAAAGAAACCCTTCTCTAGAAGTTTAACATCATTGTCATCATGTAGCAATACAAAAAAAATACACACACACGGTGTTAAGCAAAATAGGTAATGAGATAATTACACAACTTTCTCCTAAATGCTGAAAGTCACGGGAACGGGCAGATGAACAGGCCTTGGTGTCTGCTTTAGGGAGAGAGAAGTAGAAGCAGAGATGACAGAGAGCAAGTGACTACCAGAGAGGGGGCTGGGGAGGGAAAAGAGAATGTGAAGATAGTGTAGGGGGGAGAGGGGAGGGGAGAAAGGGTGGGACAAGGAGTGCAGAGGAG
>RJWJ010025478.1:0-23847 GCA_004363605.1 Indri indri | reverse complement strand
AATATACCTATTAATATTAATAGAATACAGGGGGGAACCCACATGATCATCTCAATAGATGCAGAAATTGCATTTGGCAATATCTAACACCCTTCATGATAAAAAAATAAAAATAAAAACCACTTGGCAAATGAGGAATAGAAGGGAACTTCCTCATCCTGATAAAGGGCATCTACAAAACCCCACAACTAATAGTACATCATACATAATGATGAAAGACTGAAAGTTTTCCCCCTAAGATCAGAAAAAAGACAATGACCTTCCAGTCTGATACAACTTTATGATTATAAAGTTGTATGTGTTGTAATTAAAAATACTTTTTAAATGGTGTGCATGGTATGATCCAATTTTTATTCTTTAAACAAGTATATGAGGGCTATCTGGAAAGTGTCCAGCCATTGTTAATATAACAAGAATCGTTACATGGCTGGATATTTTCTGGACAGCCCTCGTATATAATGCACAGAAATGAGTTTGGAAGGCTGTGTACCAAGATGCTGGCAGTGGTAATCTCTAGGTGGTGGCAATGATAGTGATGTATATAGATTATATTTGTTTTTCGTAACAATTTTATTGAGATATAACTCACATGCTATATAATTTACCCATTTAAAGTACACACTTAAAGGTTTTTATTATAGTTATGTAAGCATCACCACTATTTAATTCCAGAATATTTTTATCACTCCAAAAAGAAATCTACCCATTAGAAGCCACTTCCCACTTCTTTCTCTTCTAGCCCCTGACAGCAATTAACTGACTTTCTGTTTGTATGGATTTGCCTATTTTGGATGCATACCATACAAATGGTATTATTATAATATGTGGCTTTTGTGTCTGGCTTCTTTCATGTAGGATAATGTTCCAAGATCCATCTATAGTGTAGCATGTATCAGTACTTTATTCCTTTTTATAGATAAATAATATTCCATTATCATTATATGGATATACCACATTCTGTGCATGCATTCTTGCATTTGGCTTGTTTCTACATCTTGGCTGTTATTATTATTACTATTTTAATTTTTTATTTTTCAAAGGGCTGGAGAGAGCCCACGGGTCACGAACTGCTCTGACTCTGCAAAGAGGTTGTTAAAATGCTGTCGGAGGAACCGCTGAGCTAAAAGCCGGCCCCTTGGCTATTATTACTAATGCTGCCATGAACATTCATGTACAAGCTGTAGGTATATGTTTTCATTTCTCTTAGATATATAGTAAGTATGTGTTTAAAATGGTAAGAAATTGCTGAATAGCTTCCAAAGCGATTGTACGTTTTATATGCCTATCAACAATGTATGAACATTCTAGTTGCTCTATAGCCTCTCAAACATTTGGTTTGGTTTTTTTTCCTCACCTCCCTGTTGTAATTAGTCTTTTTAATTTTAACCCTTCTAATGGAGATATAATAGTATCTCATTGTGGTTTTAATTTGCACTTTCCTGATGACTAATGATGTTGAGTATCTTTTCATGGATTTATCAGCTATTAGTATATCTTCTCTTTTAAAGTGTCTTTTCAAGAATTTTTGTCCCTTTTAAAAAATTGGATTGTTTTCCTTTTTGATACCAATTTGTAGGAGTTTTTATATATTCTGAACACCACAAGTCTTTGTGAATATTTTCTACAGTCTGTGGATTGACATTTTGTTTTCCAACTTTGAGTCAAGATCTACTATTAGACTCCACGCATTTGGCAGGCCTCAAGCTTTATCTTCTGTGTCCCATCCTCACTTCTTACGAAACTATCGTAAATGACATATCAAGATCACCAGAGTGATCACACGTATTCCTAAGGCAAAGGCCTTAGCACTTTCCTCCCCTCTTAGGAGTTCCATGTTCACTTTACTTTTAGCTACTTGGAATCTTTACTTTCTTAGCAGCTCAGTAGCTCAGTAACGTGTTTGAAAGTTTTCATTTGTTTTCTTTTCTTTTCCTTTTTTTTTTTTTAACATTCTATATGGCAGTATTATTGCCTTGAGAGGAAGGGTTATTGCTGCTCTTGAAGCCAGCACTCACCGTGTGACACAGTTCTGGCCAATAAGATAGAAGAGGAAGTCTGTTGGCAATGACCCTTTCCTCCCTTTCCCCTTCCTTCCCCTTTTCTGCTTTGAACGCAAATGTGAGACCCAGAGAAGCAGCAGCCATCTCTAATTCATGAGGTGTTGAAATAACAGATTTGCTAAAATGGCAAAATGGAAAGGAAATAGGAATCATAGACACTGACAACATCATGAGCTGCATAGCCTAACTCCCTGGATAGCCGAACTCCAAACTTCTTAGAGGAAAAAAATTTATATACCCTAATTTGTCTAAACTGTTAATTGGATTTCCTGTTATTTACAGTCAAAAGTTAAAGTTATTTTTAGGGATTTACTATTTATATTAATACATTCATTCATTCATCCAATCAATAAGCATGTATTAAACATATACCAAGTGCCAGGCACTGTTTGGAGGAGAGTTTCTCAACAGGGGTGGTATTGCCATTAGTTAGCACTTTAAACATTTGTGGGAAGGTTTTTGCTAATGAGAATGTAGTACATGGCTGGATACTTTCTGGACAGCCCTTGTATAGCTGGGGGCTATACAGTTATTTCACAATAACTGGGGGCTACAGGCCTTTAGTGGGTTAGTACTGGGAATGCAATATTTCTTAAAATGCATGGGACTGTCCCATGCAGTAAGAATTGCCCAACATCTGCATACTTTTCAATGTCTACGAAAGACATATATTTAGCTGAAAAAGGTATTTTTAATGATCTGAACTTAGAACTTAATTTCATTTTGCAAATAAATACCAAGTATTTTCTGCGCATATTTAATGGATCCAAATTTTATGGGAATATTTTGTTAGAAATTTACCATAAGTTGTTCAACATTTAGGAAAACAATACCACCAGTAGCAATGCTGCATATGGTTCTAGAGTTTGCAATATAATACACCTGTATTAGGCTATATTTATAGCTGTCTCATGTATACTAATTCTGCATATAGGTGTAAGCATCCTATTATGTTATTATGTCACCTAGCCACATCTAGACATTTACCTATTGAAATACATACTACTTAATTATAAACAACTTTGTTTTTTATTACTTCTTCATATTATATTAAGCATTATGTTGCTTTTTTGAAATCATGTTCATTTGTAAGTTATCTATTAATGTAATGTCAGAATTAAAGCAGGTCTTATATCTATTATAGAAAGGGGAGTTGGGCTTTGATAGAGTTAAAAAATCACTGGTTTTATTGGCAATCTCATTTCTTTAAGAAATTTTTAGATAGTATTTAGTATTTTTTATTCAAGATGACAAGAAAATGTCTAAAGGCAAAGAAAATTCCTGGTTGTTTGGAAAGCTTGACCCTAAGCAAGAAATTCTCAGATTTTGAATATCTGAGTTTATACCTCCTGGCTGTTGACTCAGATCACATTTAGCTTCACTGAGTAGCCGAAGCTCCTGCCACTCATCCAGCTCTTTGCTGCCTGCTGGGGAGGGTTCTGAAGAACCTGTGTTTCCAAGAACTTGGATGTCATTCCTCTGAAGGAGAGAACACAAATAAGGAGGGCCTACTGACTTATACATGGAGAAGGAATGGCAGAAGAGATATAACTTGTCTACGATAATGCAAAAAGCAGCAAGTGATAAAAGTTAAAATTCAAATCCAAATTTTCTGAATCCCGGGGCTAAATAAGGTTTAACCCATTAGTGTGTGTTTTCTGTTTGGAAAAAAAGAAAAAAAATGAGAATATTTGTGTGTGGTCAGAAAAATCCCTCTCCTCTTGAAGCTTAATGACTTTTAAAAAGTGGCTCGCCACAGGCAACAAAAGCAAAAATAGACAAAAGGAATTACATCGTACTAAAAAGCTTCTGCACCGCAAAGCAAACAATCAACGGAGTAAAGAGACAACCTACAGAATAGGAGAAAATATTTGCAAATCATACATGTGAGGCCGGGCGCGGTGGCTCACGCCTGTAATCTTAGCACTCTGGGAGGCCTAGGAGGGCGGATCGCTCAAGGTCAGGAGTTCGAGACCAGCCTGAGCAAGAGCGAGACCCCCGTCTCTACTAGAAAATAGAAAGAAATGATCTGGACAACTAAAAGCATATATATAGAAAAAATTAGCCGGGCATGGTGGCACATGCCTGTAGTCCCAGCTACTTGGGAGGCTGAGGCAGGAGGATCACTAGAGCCCAGGAATTTGAGGTTGCTGTGAGCTAGGCTGACGCCACGGCACTCACTCTAGCCTGGGCAACAGAGTGAGACTCTGTCTTAAAAAAAAAAAAAAAAAAATCATACATGTGATATGGGGTTAATTTCCAAAATATATAAGGAACTCCTACAACTCAATAGTAAAAAAAACAAATAACCCAATTTAAAAATGGGCAAAGAATCTGAATAGACATGTTTCCAAAGACGACATACAAATGGTCAACAGGTATATGAAAAAAATGTTCAATATCACTAATAATCAGGGAAATGAAAATTAAAACCACAATGAGATATTACTTCATGACTATTAGAATGACTACTCTCAAGAAGACAAAAGATAACAAGTGTTAATGAGGATATGGAGAAAAGAGAACTCTTGTACACTGTCAATGGGAATGTAAATTAGTATAGTCATGTGGAAAACAGTATAGAGGTTCCTCAAAACAAAAATAGGTTGGGCACAGTGGCTCATGCCTGTAATCCCAGCACTGTGGGAGGCCAAGATGGAAGGATCACTTGAGGCCAAAAGTTTGAGACCAGCCTGAGCAACATAGTGAGACCCTATCATTACAAAAAATTTAAAAATTAGCCAGATATGGTAGTGCATTCCTGTAGCATCAGCTACTCAGGAGGCTGAGGCAGGAGGATCACTTGAGCCCAGGAGTTTGAGGTTGCAGTGAGCTATGATGATGCCACTGCATTCTAGCCTGGGCAGCAGAGTGGGACCTTGTCTTAAAAAAAAAAAAAAAGTTAAAAATAGAAGTACCACATGATCCATCAATCCCACTTCTGGGGGTATATAACCAAAGGATATGAAATCAGTATATGAAAGATATATCTGCACTCCCATGTTAATTGCAGCACTACTCATGAAAGCCAAGATATGAGGTTGGGTGCAGAGGCTCATGCCTGTAATCCTAGCACTCTGGGAGGCCAAGGAGGAAGGATTGCTCTAGGTCAGGAGTTCGAGACCAGCTTGAGCAAGAGGGAGATGCCGTCTGTACAAAAAATAGAAAAATTAGCCAGGTGTGATAGTGTATGACTGTAGTAGCAACTACTAATATTTGGGAGGCTGAGGCAGGAGGACGGCTTGAGCCTAGGAGTTTGAGGTTGCAGTGAGCTATGACAATACCACTGCACTCTAGCCAGGGTGACAGGGCAAGAGTGTCTTAAAAAAAAAAAAAATGCCAAGATATGGCATCAACCTAAGTGCCCATCAACAGATGAATGGATAAAGAAAATGTGGTAATAATGAGATACTATTCAGCCATCAAAAAGAAGGAAACCATGTCATTTGTGACAACATGGATAAACTTGGAGGACATTATGTTTCATAAAATAAGCCAGGCACAGAAAGACAAATAGCCACATGATCTCACTTACGTGTGGAATCTAAAAAAGCTGAATTCCCGGAAGCAGAGAGTAGAATTGTGATTACCAGGGGCTGGAAGAGAAGGGGGATTAGGGAGGTAAATGTTGGTCAAAGAACACAAAATGTTAGTTAAATAGGAGAAATACATTCAAGAGATCTATTGTACATTGTGGTGATTATAGTTAACAGCAACATATTGTATACTTGAAAATTAAGTGTTCTCACCACTCACAAAAAGACTGATAAATGAGATAATGTATATGTTAATTAGCTTGATTTAGCCATTCCACAATGTACACATATATCAAAACATCATGTTGTATATCATAAATATATATAATTTCTGTCAAAAAAAGAAAAGGAAATAAAGAGTGGCTCACACTTCTCCTATTGAATCTTCTCTTTTTTCCTAAGTACAGTTGTCCTTCATTATCTTCAGGGACTGATTCCAGGACACCAAAATCCACGGGTGCTCAAGTCCCTTATATAAAATGGCATAGTATTTGCATATAACCTACACACATCCTCCCCTATACTTCAAATCATCTCTAGATTATTTATAATACTCAATAAAATATAAATGTTATATAAATAGTTGCTATACTGTATTCCTTTTACTTGTGTCATTTTTTCTTGTTGTATTTTTAGTTTTTCTTGTTTTTTTCCCCAAATATTTTTGACTGAGGTTGGTGGAATCCTTGGATGTGGTATGCACGGATCCAGAAAACACAGATATGGAGGACTGAGTATAATTTCACTTGCATAAGTTCCTTTGAGCCTCACAACAATCCCATTATCCCATTTTATAAATAAAGAGAGTGAAGGAAAGAAAATTGCAAAGGTCACAGAATTATTAATTGGCCAGGTGGAGGTGCAGCTTCCCGAAGTTCTAGCCAAGCTTCTTTAACATAGTAAAATATTTATAAAGGGGGTCAATGTCCGCCTCTTATTATGGGTTTAAAGTGTCCTCATTATGTAATTATCTTGGTCCCCTCTGCTTTTGTCCCCACTCCCTACTCTTGCACCCTCATCTATCTTCCTGGGTATGTGACAGTTTCTCGCCTCTCGTGCTGAGATCTTTCCATTTGGCTCTACCAGACAAATTTCACTGAAGTGAATTCTCAGAATCAGATGAGAGATGTCAAAGGCAGTGTGGCACTGGGACTAGTCTAAGACTTGGGCAAATGTCTGAAAGTCCCCGTACCCCAGTTCATTATGGCTTCCTATCTCTTTATAAACACCCACCACAGGGTTGTAATATCCTAGATATTAAACTGCCTGCAATTTCAAGTGGAGGGAAAAGGGAAAGAGACAGATCTCATTCTACCGGGAATCCAACAGGGCTTCGGTGATGTGGACTTTTCCCTGTTTTGCTTGTGGAGCTAGTCCAAAGCTAAATTAAGAAAACTTGTGGAGGGTGTAGAGGTGAAATGCAAGGCACAAAGGTAGGGAATCGATAAAAGAACAACAATATTTGTATTGCATATTTTGTAATTAAGAATTTAAAAGAGAGTTGGGGGCGGTGGTGGGCACCTACAGTCCTAGCTACATGGAAGGCTGAGGCAGGAGAATCCCTTGAGCCCAGGAGTTTGAGGGCAGCCTGGGGAACATAGCAAATACACACACAAACACACACAAACACAGAATCAACAAACTCAGAATTAATAAGGAATTTAGGCAAGATTGATAAACATAAGTCTGTACTTAAAATTGGTTTCCTTTAATCTCAATAACCAAATACAAATATTTTTTAAATGATGCCATTCAGTTTTGAAACAAACCAGTGTCTTAAGTTAACCAAGATACTTCGTTGACATAAACCAATTGACCAGGAGTACCCAAGACCAAGAGTAAAATTTCTGTGGAGGAAATTTTAAAATATTAATTAAGGGCATAGATATTATTTTAATGCATAAAAAGACTTCATGCTCTCAAACTTCATATTTTAAACATCTAATTTCTCCACAAATTAGTCAATAGATTTAATGTAATTCATTAAAATTCCAGCTGGATTTGTGAGGAAATTTATACTCTAAAATTTATATGGCAACTAATGTCCTCAAATAACTAAGTTGACTTTAAAAAATAGAATAATACTTTGAATATTAAAATATGCTATAAACGATAGTAATAAGGAGCAGGATGGCATTTATATGGAGGAAGAATTGAAAAGAGAAGCAGAACCAAAGAATAATGGATTTATCATAGAGTTAGACCTTATGCTATTATGGGAGCTGGAAGGAGAGTCTATATAAGCTGTTGCATCTGCATCTAGTGTTGAAGTGTTTACAGGTCAGACAGACCAGCAGACAGGAAGGAAAGCTGGATATGGATGAGAGGATGGGCAAACTGGGACCAGTGAAGATAAACCAGGTCCCACAGGACAAAGTAGAGCCAACATGTGTCTCTTACCATTTCCAACCTCACCACTAGGAGTGAGCAGTAGAAGGTGGGACCTTTCACCATGGAACTGCCCACACGCTTGGGGCAGAACGTGGAGAAGCTGGAGGAGATTTGACAGGAGCTGAAGGCACTGAATGTCTGGGTTGATCCAACAATATAAGTTGGCAGATCGGTGACAATGTGTGCAAGATATCATTGTACCTGGCACTTTCCACTGACCTTCAGAGCATTTAGGGAAATGCATACTTGTCTATGGCCAAACTACCCTGAACATGCTTGATCTCAGCTGATCTTGGAAGCTAAGCAGGGTCAGTCCTGGTTAGTAAGTACTTGGATGGGAGAAATACTTACATGCATACATACATGCATAAATAAGTAAATAAATAAATGGCCCTTCACTTTATCACATTTCAAAATCATACAAAATGTCTCTTGTGGCCAACACTAACTGAGAACCATCCAGAAAAGATAGGAAATATAATTCCAGCATAGCCAATCTGACACAGTTCAAAGCCACCACAATATTACATTGTTGGTTTCGTTCAAGAACAGAGACAAAAAGAAACAAAAGGAATGTTTGTATGGGAACTTAATAGACACTAAAGGAAAACTTGCTATATGCACACAAAAAAAATTGGATCTTTATATAACACAACAAAAAAAGATGGGCTCCAGATTAGATTTAAGAATAAATATGAAAGTTACAGCTATAAGTTCATAAAATAAAATACAGAAAAACATCTTTGTGACTTAGGAGTAGGGAAGAATGACTTACACGACTTCAGAAGTACAAGCTTAACCAAAGGGAAAAAAGTAACTTAATTTGAAATTGAGGCTTTCTGTTGAACAAAGGATACTTTGGACAAGTTAGAAGATAGATGACCAAGCAGGAAGTCTGAAACTGATAAGGGATTCCCATCTAGTATAGGTAAGAAACAATTATGAATCAAAATGTAAAAGTAGCACGGTCAGTGGAAAATTAGACAATGAATATCATCATAGTGTGGCTTCCTCCAAAAGTAGAGCCTGAGGCTGAGGATTACGTGCTATTGTGTTATCGAGGAGGTCGAACCCACAGGTCAGGAAAGAGGTAAAGTGAGCAAAGAAAAAAGTATAAGAAGGAGAGACAAATAACTTATTTATACATGTATAGACTCATAGCTTCCTATTTTATTCAATGGGTTATAATCCTTTCAACTTAGTATTTCCATGCTCAGGCTTTCCCTAACTTGGCCAGTGAGCACCTCTTTAAGTTGGTTTCTGTGTCCTTTTGATGTATCTTTTAACATTCTATGAGCACCCTTAGGAGATTATCTTCCACAGATATCTCATGTTTCTGCACATCTTGCTAGCAGAAACACTAACTGCTCTTTTGTTGTGGGTCATATTTTCAAGGATATTTGTACAGCGAAGAGCTTTGCAAGATAGATATAGTAACTCCCTCCAGAGCAGAGATCAGGCAAGTTGCTTACTGCCCATTATAAAAGTTCAGCTTCCCTATGCTCAGGGTTCCTCGGCTGTGATGCAACCTCACCGCATGTGCAGCTTCCCCTCTGTGGCACGCCCAGGGCAGGCGGAGGGAGTTTCGGGGAACAGATACAAACACGGAGCTCCTGCTGCATGCTGTGCCCTGACTAATAAAGTTCTGTGCATCTGTCCCAGGAGTTTCATGTCTTCTGTGGGCATCAGTGAAATCACAGCAGGCTGGCTCGTTAGCTTGCAAATAGAGTAAACTCTCTGACCCTCCACAATTCTTAAACCCTTGCTTTCTAGAACAAGATGTTTTATGAGCATATTGTACTTTTGCTGCCCTAGCCCTGGAATCAGCTGTTTTTTCAGTGATCCTTAGGTCCTTTCAGTGGAAAATGATATTTTAAAGCCTTATCTGAGTGTTAGATGTGCTCCTCACGATTGGCATGTCACTGCTCCCAGTCACATTCAGTGGACACACCTAGACACACGCACACACACGCACATGCTCTACGGAGTTTTATGTATTTTTACTTCTATCTGTGTGTATTAAAAACCAAGAGTTCATACCAATGTCGCCAGTACTAATCCAAGACCACAAGATTTATTCTGATTGTCTCCTTTGCTGTGTTTATACCGACCTGCTCCAACAGTGAGAAAACTGGCTTCCATTGTCTTTCAAATATTTACTTGTTTGATTCATTCTGTTGGTGAATCTCCCAACTCTGCTGCCACTCTCTCTTGCACAGCTGTGCTTTCCTCCCCTGATCAGCTCTGACTCTCCATCCCATGCTGGTGCCAGCCCAAGGACACTCTCCTCACGTCCACATGGCAGGGACAAGGCTTAGCAGTGGTGGTATGGTTGGGTTCTCCAGAAGCAAACAGTGAGACAGAGTGTAATGTGAAGGACATTTCATAGGCATCACCACTCACGGAAAGAAAGGAAGGAAGCATAACTGGGCAAAGGGAGAAGCTTTACTATAATGCAGTCCTAGCAAAGTCTTGACTAATCCCACTGAGAGCTCTGGGCTACATATGGACAATTGTCTTGAACTGAAGGTTTGTGTTCACTCAAAATTCCTTTGTTGGAATCTAATTCCCAATGTGATGGTGTTTGGAGGGGGCACTTTGGGAGGTAATTAGGCCATGAAGGTGAACCCTCCTGAAAGGCATTAATGCCCTTATAGAAAGAAGCCAGAGAGCTTGCTCGGTCTCTTTTCTGCCGTGTGAGGATTCGATGAGAGCTCAGCCATCTGCAACTCAGAACAGAGCCCTCACCAGAACCCACTATGCTGGTACTCTGGTCTTGACTTCCAGCCTCCGTAACTGTAAGAAATAAATTTTGGTTATTTATAAACCACCCAGTCTATGGTACTTGGTTATAGTAGCCTGAACTGACTAAGAAAACAATCAAAGTTGTTCTACAATAATCCAAATTTGTAGAACCTTTATCTGGGCCTTTATCTCCCCACATGACTAGTCACTGGATATAGGCTACCCAGGACAGGGTGTGCTCCTGGGCAAGGCAACTCTCTGCAGCTGAGGCCAACCCTGAAGGAGCCAACAGACAGGCCAAGTCCTGTCTTGAAAGGGGACCTGTGTAACTCCTGTACGTATACATTACAGTCCACCCTTTGTGTCCCTCAGATACATTTCTTCATGAATGTTTGGAGAGCCATTCCTCCACGATTCTGCTGTCCCTCTCCTCCCAAAAGAAACTTAGAAGAGAAAGATTGCAGCCGCCACCACTGTAGGTGATCTCAGGGCCATAACCGATATGCATCGTCTTTCTCCTCCACTGCCCCTTCCCTTTACCTCAGCACGACTTCTGCTGGGCTTGGTGACTCACCTGAGGGTGTTACCCAGAACCCCTGCACACTATGCCTTCGTTAGACCAGGGCTGCTAACTTGTCCATTTACAATCACAGCTGAGCAAAGGAATACAAAAAATCGCCCCAGTGTCTCAGCTGAGTGCCATGCATATTTATCCCTATTCCCATTATGTAATAGCAGCCCTACCGTCTCCTGAAGATCAGGGTCCATTATCCCTGCAAAGATGGTAACTTCTCTCCCTGTCTGCCAGTCCCTGGACACAAGGAGCATGGAGTGCCAAGGTGGCAGTGGTAGTCTGTATTACAATGGAACACTTGCTGGATCCACTAGCAAAAGTGTGCCCCTTTGGTAACCAGGACCTCTAACCCCACAGAGCCTAGAGTTGTAAGGAGAGAAAGTACGAAGTCCCCAGTAGGTCACTGGGAGAGATGGTAAATGGGGCCACTCCTGCTTGAATCTCTTGGTTCCTGGACCCGTGGATTATTCTTATTGGGGATACAGTATCCTATAAAAATTTTTTTGACTGAATATTCTGAAGGATGGAAACTGATCTTTACTGATGCCCAGTAGCCTGCCATCTACTTCTGGAGGATAGAGCCCTTTTCTGGCACAGTATTGTCTCTAAGCTAACATTTCAATAGCCTTCAGTATGCCATTTCAATACTCTATCAGGCTGCTGGCTTCTGAGTGGTGTGCTATGTGATATGACCAGTAGAGCCAATTGTCATAAGCCCACTCCTGTACCTCCTTTGCAGTAAAGTGAGCCCCCTGCTCTGACCTACTATTATATAGGATCCTTTCCCAAGGATGAAACATCCCATAAGTTATTGGATAATGATGGTGGCTGAGGCCTTGCTTGCATGAAAAGCAAACCTGCTCCCAAAATATGCATTTATTCTTATTGGAATGAGCCTCTGGCCATTCCAGATGAGCAGGGACTCAATGTAATTAACTTGCCACTAAATTGTCTCCTTGAGGGATAGTGCTCAGCACTGGTGTCTGCTGATGACAAGTTGGGCATTGATGGCAGGAGCAGCTAAATCAGCCTTGGTAAGTGGGAATCCATGGTACTGGGCCATGCATAGCATCCATCTCTCCCACCGTGGCCATTCCATTTACCTACCCACTGAGCTGATGATAGAGACTGGTGGAGCAACCTTGTCCAGTTGGCTATTTAAATCTCCCTTTATGGTTGATGCTTTCTGGTGGGCATTAATATATAATACAAAGATATTCTCCGCTCCCGTTCCCATTTGTTCGAATGTCTCCTTGTCTCATTCTTTCAATCTTATTCTTTTGTGGAGTCCTGCCCATGAGTCTGGATTTACTGTAACATCAGGCCATTTCTCCTTTTACACAAAGTGGATAAACAGGTAAATCACCCCAAAGTTCCCATGAGGATTTTCTCTCACTGCTATCTTTTAAAGCCATTTCAGAATGAGGCTGCAGTTGAGTTGCTTCCATTTTTTAGCACCCACATGCAAAGCTGTCCCATTGTAAAGCAAGCCTAGAACTTCTGTTAGCTGGTCACAAGAGATCCCCAATATAATATGTTCATAGTGAAGTTTAACAGAGACCCTGGCGCATGGTGGTCAAAGTCACAGGAGTCTGGACTATAGGCTCATACTACTCGTGTTCTGCTCTCTACACCTTCTCATGCTCGCAGCTCATGCTTATCTTATGATAAAATTCTACGGGTCTCTAGCAACCTTATGACTTGGAGCCTTTGTGTGAACCCAGCTGACGATGGGCAGTTCTGGAGACATGGTCATTTGGAGTCTCATGGTCAGGCATTCCATCTCTACTGATGCCCAGCAGTATAACAGGGGTTGTTTTGTTTGTTTGTTTTTCAAGTATGTAATTCTCCTTGCTCCGGAATCTCAGGGCCTGCACTGTTATTCTCCCACTGGGGCTTTCCCTAGCCCCATTGCACATTGTACCTTTTCCTGCCATTGATGTCTCTAATACCTTAGGATGTGCAGGGTCTTATGGACCAAGAAGTAGCGCTGCTTGCACTAGAGTTTTATTTGGTGCAGAACTCTTTCCTGCACTGGGACCTTCTCAAAGCTGGCAATATTTCTTTTCACCTGGTATATGGGCTAGAGAAGTATTCCCTGGTGTGGAATATGCCATCTCCAGAACCAAGGGCAGCCTATAAAGGACAGAGATTCCTTCTTTGTAGGGGGAGGTTACAAGATTTGTTACAATATTTGTCTTTGACTTTGAAAGGCATGCCCTGGACACTCTTAACTACAGGACCTCTACAATTTTACTTACTTGTCAGGTCCCTGGTTCTTTACAGGGTTTATCACATATCCTACGGAGCATGTGTATCTTATTAAGTCCTCTAGTGTGCTAGCCACTTTTTATTCATTATCCCCAATTAACAGAATATCATCGATGTAGTAGGTCATTATGAAATTCTATGGGATGTCCAGATGGTCCAGATCTCTTTGTACTATATTATTTCAGGAAGCAGGAGAATTAACATTGCTTTGGGACTAAACCATAGTGTGTATTGTTACCCATTCCATGTGAATGCAGAATCTTTCTGATCTTATTTTCTGATCAGAATATAAAAGAATATTTTTTCTAAGTCAATGGCCATGTGCCATGTACATGAAATCATGTTAATCTCCTCTAACAAAGACATTGATCATCTAGTGCTGTGGCTGCAATTAGGGGATAACTTAAGTTTTCAATAAACTGCCATTTTCCAGGATCAATCTGGTTTCCTCTGGGGCCAAAATGGCAAATTAAATGGAGATATAATAAAGTCCATCACCCCTGTACCCTTTAAATCCTTAAAGGTGCCACTAATTTCTGCCATAACCCCCACTCTTATATTGTTTTTGGTCCTTGGATGATGTCTTAGTCCATTCGTGCTGCACTAACAAAATACCACAAACTGGGTAATTCATAAAGACTGGAAATTTACTTTCTAACATCTCTGGAGGCTGGGAAGTCCAAGATCAAGGCACCGGCAGGTACCGTATTTGATGAGGGCCTATTCTTTGCTTCCGAGAGGGCACCTTGTTGCTCTATCCTCATATGGCAGAAGGTGGAAGGGCAAATGGGACAAACACCATGTCTGCACATGGCAGAAGAGATGAAGGGAATAAATCCTCTCCCTTATGGCTTTTTACCCTTTTATAGGGGCCCTAATCCCATCCAGGATTGCTCTGCCTTTATAACGTAATCACATTCCCCCAAACCACCTCTTAATAATATACACTGACCATTAAATTTCAATATGCGAATTTGGGGGGACAAACTTAGACCATATCAGATGGGATTGAGGGGATGGTGGAGCATTTTAGAGACCTCCACTTGGCATTTCCCACTGTGAAAGCCCTTCCTCCATAGGCCAAAGACCCAAAGTTAGGGTTGCGCCAACTATTACATAGGGCAATCCCAATTAAACATTTGGGGACCAGAGAAACAACTGCTGATTGGGTAAACAAATTCAATAAATCCACTGTACGCAGGACTTTGATCATAACTTCATAAGCCCTCATTCTAACAGGGAGACCATGATGTTACTTGGGTCTCTGGATACCAAGGTCAACTCATACCTTTGTGTCCCACAGTCTTCAAAATGTTTGGGATACCTAAGTAAGTGGGTATTGGTCCCTTTTGTCATGAGGTGAGGGTCCTTCCTTCTGAAAACCTGGCCCCTTTTTCAGTCAATGAGTTCTGTACCTGAAAACCGATTTAGATGCAGGAGCTAAGCAAGGAATCATAACCTTTAATTAGGGTAATTGCCCTCAATCTCGTTGTCACCCACTTCGATCTCTTCTGATAGTGCAAGGTGAGTTGTATGCTTGTTTTTGCCCATATATTTTGCCTCTAGGGATACTGTGTTCCGTTAATCATCTCCATTATTCTCTGCAGGTCAGTCCCCCTTGGTTAAACCTATAACTTCTGCACTTATTAAGATAATTATGTCTGCCTGGCTTCTGGCAGTGCCCTACCATCCCCCACCCTCCATTGTTTTAGATTCCTAATATCCGTGTTGCTATCATTGAGCTTAATTCTGTAATGGCCTCTCCTAATAGTACCCTTGAGGAGATCCACCACTAAACATTTTAGTGATGCTGGTACCCCTCTCACCGGTGCATTACTTTTTTTTAATTTTTAATTTTTATATTTTTTAGATATGGGGTCTCACTCTGTTGCCCAGGCTGGAGTACAGTGGTGCAATCAGTGCTCAGTGTAGCCCCAAACTTTGGAACTCAAGCAATCCTCCTGCCTCAGCCTCCCTCATAGCTGGGACTACAGGCACCCACCACCATACCTTGCTAATTTTTAAAATCTACTTCGTAGAAATAGGGTCTTTCTATGTCACCCAGGCTGGTCTCAAACTCACCAGGGCATTACTTACGGCCTTGGTAATGATGTATCCAATAGTCCTTCCTATGATACATACTGATCTGGTGAGTCTTCGAGCATCACATAGATATCCACTTCAGCATGTCCATTTCCCTAAGCCTATTAATCCTTTCCTCTACTGCCTACCATAGCAATTCTGACATTTCAACTTTATTTAGTATGAGCTGTTATTTTTTTCCATGCTTCTAGGATCCATCCTAGTAGTGAGTTCATATTATCTCCTTGGATCCTTGATGGGGTGTTAAATCTTATATTTTGGCAGAGTGCCCCAAATCAATAAACTCTTCCTCATATAATATATTGTTCTTGTCTGTTTAGTGGAGCACCCTCAGAATCCAGCCCCAGTAATGCTCTCCTAGCCCTTACCAATACATTCTGTTTGGGCCTTGCAACTCCTTTGGATAGAGCTTCTTTCCTTCCTTAGCAGGCCCAGCATGTCCACAGCTGTGTCATGTGGGACTAGCCCTAGTAATAGATCTAGTGTCCAGGAAGAGAAATGCGAGAAGAACGTGAGGGAGGTACAGGTGGCCCTACAGGGAACGGCCTCTCCGTTGTCTTCAAGCAAGGAGGGTAGGCTGGGTCTTGGAGAAGGATGATACCTTCCCCAGACTAGGAGAATTTAGATATGTCTAGGGATTCAAAATCTCAAATAACATCCACCCAAACATCTCCGGCTCAAGGGAATGTTTCCTAACCCTGGCCCTAATCTTGGCATAACAGAGTTGATTTGATTCAGCATTTAATCTTTTCCCATTATTATTATTAAGACAAAAAAGCCCCATGTGTCTGTATGTGTACAACTGCACACACATGCATATATATACAATGACACGCACATGAATTTAAAGAAGTTTCTAGGAGGAAATATCAAATTTTTAACACTGGTCAAATACATGGAGGGGAGTGAAATGGGAAGATGTGGAGAGAGGAACTGGCCTTATTTACTATACATTTTTCTATGTCTAAATATTTCTTACAAATATTTGTATAACATTTTAAAGCATTAGGAAAAGTAAAAAGATAATTGCTTTAGGGGTTGAGACCTGGAGAAGGAAGAAGACTTTAGCAATGTCTTTTATTCTCTCCTAAGAGGTTTGACCTCACTTGGCCCATCCCAATGGGAGAGAAGTAATGGGTGAAGGCCATTAAGAGCTTGTGCATTGAGCCATTTCCCTGCCTCTGGAGAAGGTGAGAGTGAAGGGAAGGGGGCTTTAGTATCTGCAGTCAGTCTTATTCTTTCATTCCTCCTTCAGAGGGGGCCTAAGGGTTTTGGGATTGCAGCTCTGATCCAGGGGCAATGGAACCTCATCAGAAACGTGTGAACCTGGGTCCCTGTTACAGAGGGTGATTTAGCTAGGGGTGGTCTGTGAATAACACCACAGGAGGAGGTGAATCTGTACAGAAATAACTCCTCACAGTTTTTTGGGAACATTAGCAGAGTAAGAAAGGGCCAAATAATCTATATAAATAAAATTAAGTTTCTGTTAAAACAGCTAGACAGATTTTCAATATATTTGACAAAGATATTTAGAATAATGTATTCATTTCCTATAGCTGCTGTAATAACAAATTGCCACAAACCTGATGGCTTCAAACAACATGAATTTATTCTCTCACAGTTCTGGAGGCCAGAAATCCACAATCGGTTTCACTAGGCAGAAATCAATGTGTTAACAGGGCCATGCTTCTTCTGGAGGCTCTAGGGGGAGAATCTATTCCTTGACTCTTTCAGTTTCTGGTGGCTGCCAGTATTTCTTGCCTCATGGCCATGTCACCCCAATTCTACCTGTCTTCACATCATCTTCTTCTCTGTGTGTATGAAATTTCCCTCTCCCTCCGTCCCTCCCTCCTATAAAGGCATTTAGAGCCCGCCCAGATAATGCCAGATCATCTCATCTCAAGATCTTTAATTTAATCTCTTCTTCAAAAACCCTTTCTCCTTATAAATTAACATTTACAGGTTCCAAAGATTAGGACCTGACATGCCTGGGGGCCATTATTGAGCCTACTGCAGATGGACTGATTTAAAACATGTAACACACATGAAATTAACTAAAGAGCAGCCTACTTCTAAAGAGCCCAAAATTGAGAAACAATAGGAGTTTCACTTATCTGCCAATGAGAAGAAAGCTACAATATATATTAAGACACCATAACTAGAGAAAATACTTGGTGGTTTCAAACTTGATCTGCCTCCCCACCCCAATCTACTGAATCAGAATTTCGACATCTGATTCTCACCTTCACTAAGGCATAAGAGTGGACACTGGTGTGTAGGCTGCTGTTCACAGTCAAGCTGCTTCTCGCACGGGCGACTCCATATGGCTGACTTCTTGGTAATCAGCAGGGATTTATTTGTGTAACCATGTAAAATTCATCAAGTAGGAAGTCAAATTGTAGTAATACTAGCTAACATTTATTCAGCATTTATTTTGTCCCCAGTAATGTGCTAATTACTTCACGTGTATTATCTTATTTAATTCTCAAAGCACGACTTGATTCATTAAGGCTCTCTGATGGTGTCCTACACAGACACACAAAAAAGATTTATTGGAAGGTCTCTGGGCTGGCTCACAAATCAGAAGAGCTGCACAGACAGGGTTAGGAAGGACAGAAACAACAGCAGTTTGATTCTGGGAACTCAGTCATAGCTCTTGGTGCTTTTCTCAGTCTGTGCACCATCATTAGATAGCTGTCTAAACAGCCTTTCACCTCTGTGGGTTTTCACTCATAGTTTGAATTCCAAGCAGAGTTAATCCGATCCGGTTGGGACAAGAGTGCTATCATTGGCTTTGCCTGGGACAAATGCCCACCTCGGGCCAGGGCAGCAGGTTCAGTTATGAAACTGAGTCTCAGAGAATTTATGACTTAGTAGCAGGTTCCAAAGACACAAGTTGAACCCAACTCTACCCAACCCAGAGCCCGTATTCTTAACTGCTGTTCTATTCCCAGTATCTACTACAACTCAAAAGGACAAATTGTGAAGAAGTTTCCACATGCAGTTACAAGGAAGAGCTGAGGTATTCCGGTGAAGGTTGAGACCCAGAAAAGTATTTGTATAGTGAGAACCCTCTCTGTTCATTCTGAACAGGTATCGAGTGCCGTGTTGAACAAGATGGACACATCTCATTGCTAAAATGTGGTTGTGAGAAGCAGAAACTCAACTCAAATGAGCTTAAACCAAAGAGTCATTATTGACCAAGGCAATGGGCACTCTAAGGAAAGACGGGCTTCAGCAAAGCTGAATGCAGTTGTCCTCAGAACTTCTCTCTCCCTTGCTTACTCCCACCCTCCTTCTCTCCCTTCCTCCCTCTCTTTATCTTTAGGATCTGTTTTCTCTGTGTTAGCTTCATTCCCAGGAAGGTGCCCTCCATATGAAGGAATAGGTGGCCATCTCTTTTCTCCCAGCATTCCTGGCAATTCTCTAAGAGGATTCTGACTGGCCCTTCATGGGTCCTGCACTGAGTCAACAAGACAGAGCAGTCAGTGTGTCCAGGGAAAGGCTGTGCACATTCTGACCGGCTCTCCTGGTTCCTGTGTCCACGCCTGTGGTGGAATAAGCAGGGAATAGGTCAGTATGATTAGCAGACCCATTATGACCACACTTCCCCTGAAAGAAAAGGCAATGCTATTCCAGAAAAAGGAGGAAAGTATAGTCAGCAGGAAAAAAAAAATTCAGATTATATACAAATCACAGATGTCTGCTCCCATGACCTAGAGAGTTTATCTTCTCAAAGCGTTTTCTGTGTCTGCCAGTCATCATCATACGTACTGGAAGTGCGAGCTGATCTTCCCTCTAGGGGAGAAAGTAAAAAAGCACAAACACTTTGTACAGGTCAGCTCGTTAGGAAGTCTGAGGAGCTTGTCTACACAGCACTAGCATATTCAAGGTGTGATCTACCAATCAGCCACAACATCACCACCTGAGAGCTTGTCTGAAATGCAAAGTCTTGGGCGCCTCCTCACCTGGTGAATTGGAATGTGCCTGTGTGATTCTTACGCATGCTAATGTTTGGTCTGTACTAGAGTTTATAGAATGAAAGCAATTTCAGGAAGAACATGGAGGCAAAATAAGCTTATAAAGTGAAAGAAATAAATCAAAGATAGGGCAAAGAGCAGAAAATAAAAGGATGAAATAAAGGGGAGAAAGGGAAAGAAAGAGAAAGCAAAACACAAGCAGTAGCAGAAGCAGCATTTGGGTGGACAAGGTGTGTTCTCAGGAGGGAGGGCTGGAGGCAATTTCACCCTCATCCATCCGAGGAGTTTTGCGTAGAAGATGTGATTTCCCTAGCTTGATGGTGGGAGGAGCATGGGCTTGGGAGGCAGAAAGGCTGGGGTTGGAATTCTCGTTTTGCCACTTACCAGCCTTATGAATTTAGGCAGATAACTCATCCTCTCTGGCATCAGTCTTCTGATCTGTAAATTGGGGAGAGTGATATCTCCTTCACAGTATGCTCCTGAGGCTTGAGAGAGAGAATATGTGGAAAATACCCAGCAGAATACTTGTTAGTTGTGTTAGTCGCCTCCCGCTTCTCTTAGCATGTTCTTAACATTTTCTGCAGAAGCAAGACAAAGAGGCGGAATGTAGGAAGAGACAAGTTTGGGCTTAATATGAAGAAGAGCTTTCTAACAATTTGAGGCCCTCCACAGTCCAGTGAGCTGTGTCTTTCCTGCTTTGGACTGAATGTTGTATCCCTCCAAAATGTATGCATTGAAGCTCTAACCCCCAAAGTGACCGTATTTGGAGACAGGGCCTTTATGGGGATAACTAAGGTTACAGGAGATCATAGGGTGGAGCTCTGATCTAATAGGATTACTGTCCACATAAGAGGTACCAGAGAACCATCTCTCCCTTTCATTCCCCTCCTCTCCCCTATATGACACAGAAAGAAGGCAGCTGTCTGCAAGCCAGGAAAAGAACCTTCACCAGGAAACAAACCCTGCAGGAAAATTGACCTTGGACTTTCCAGACTCCGGAACTGTGAGAAAATAAATTTTTGTTATTTAAGCCACTCAGTCTATTATATTTTGTTATGGTAGCTGGAGCAGACTAAGCCACTCCCCTCCCTGGAATCATTAAAACAGAAGCTGATAGCCACCTTGCTTAGATACAAAAGAACTTTCTGCAGGAGGAAAGTGGAGTGAGAGCCAGCTATCCCTAAATCACAGCATTTCAACATTCGCTGTGCATTAGAGTCACCTGAGGAACATTTTAAAAATACTGATGCCCAAGCTCTCGCCACCAGAGCAATTATATCAGGATCTCTGGGTGTGTGCATTTTTAAATATTGTCCCAGGTGATTTTAATGTGCAGCCAAGGCGAGGTTGAAAATCACTCCCTTAAGAGATCTGAGACCCTTTCTAGCTCTGAGTTACTGTTAATTTACTAAAGCTTACATTTGGTGACATAAGAAGGAAGTATGTTTCACAAACCCTGTTTTGCTAGAACAAGAATTGTGAAGTTAAGTTCCCCAAGTTACTAAACAAGCTGGTTGTGAAGCTATTACATATTTCAGTCTGTGATCTTTGGAACTCTTAAATAAGATGCAAACTACATTTGGCTGTGTAGTAGACATCTGATGTTTTTGCTAGGCCAGTGCTATGGACTAAATTGTGTTCCCCCCATCCCCCAAATTCACATGTTGAACCCCTAAGCCCCAGCATGATGGTATTTGGAGATAAGGCCTTTGGGAGATAATTAGGTTTAGACGAAGTCATCAGTGTGGAGCGCTGTCCCTCTCTCCTATGTGAGGACATGGTGACATGATGGCTGTCAGCAAACAAAGAAGAAAGCCCTCACCAGAACACACCCATGCTGGCATCCCGATCTTGCACTTCCAACCTCCAGAATTGTGGAAAAAATCTGTTGTTTAACCCCCCCAGTCTACGGTATTTTGTTATGGCAGCTCGAGCTGAGTAAAACAGCCAGCATCCTTTTTCTTTGTTTCAGAAGTAGGTCTTTTCTTTTGAGAAACTACCCCTTCCCAATTCTATTTAGTCTTAATGGGACTGACAATCACAGGGTCCCCCGTGTGACCCAAACTAAACCAATCAGACTCTCCAGGAAGAATGACAAAGGAACTCTATGTGGGTGGAATGGGGTTATTCCCATGGTATGACCTAAAGAAAGAAGGTATTTATATTTCTGCAAAAGATCCTGTAGCTTCCTGCTTCCCTTTCTTCCCAAGACCTGGCTCTTCAGCATTTCCTTTAATTCTGTGAGCTGTATAGCGTCCTTCCAAGAAATTCCCTTTCCATCTAGGTGAGTCAGAGCTTCTTTCAATTGCTTGCAGAACTGATACAGAAATTGGTACCTGGAAATGAGCACTGCAAACAACAGAACTTTGCTGTGGAAATAGCAGAATTGGGTAGATGCAAGCAGTGAGAACTCCCTAATTGGACTGAGAAAGTTGAAGCCAGTTATTCTTCTTGAACTTCCCAAGTTTTACATTCACCAATAAACTTCCCTTTTTGCTCAATCTAGTCCTGATTAATTTATGCTATTTATGTAAATGCAAGGTCTTATGCTTGCAAGGTGTCTCTTTCCTTGTGGTTATTTGGTGGATCGAAGTGGCCTGACGTTGGGTATGTGCCTGGTAGCACTCTTTTTTTAACCCATTCGAGTAACCTCCGTGCACATCAATACCTGGCCCCAAACCAAGCCTTTTGCTTTTTTAGCCCTCATGCCAATCAATGAGAACCAGAAATTTAGGTGAGAAGTACCCAACCAAACTCCCCTTCTTTCTAAAATTAGCGTGCTAGAAAGAGCTGATGGAAAGCAAAAAGGCAGAGCACAGCAGGTGAGCATAATAATAATGACAATGACCGCCATTTGTTAAACCCTTACTATGTGTCAGACATTGAGCTATCATGTCATTTAATCCTAGAAGAGCAATACTATTTTGTTTTGTTTTATTTTGTTTTTAAGGTTGAACTACAGAGGCACAGAACTGAATTGATTCAATCAGTCACTCATTTCCGTTGCTGGCATGATATAATCATCTGTCTAGACATGACCCCAACTTTTTCTTATCGTCTTCATCCTTCATCCCCAAGTGTATCTAATGTGTGTCCTTCCAATCTACTTTCCATAGACTTACAGATCCGTAAAAATATGTAGTATAGTGTCTGCTTTTAAAATGTATATAAATGAATCATACTGTATGTCTCACTCTGCAATTTGCTTTTTTTACTCAGCATTATGTTTCTGAGATTCCTCCACGTTGATATATATAGAGAGAGCTAGTTCATCTGTTTAAACAGCTCCATTGTATGCTATCATATCAATATACTAAACCTTACTTATGTATTTTCTCCTGATGGATATTTATACTGTTTCTAATTCTTTCCTATTACAAAATAAAATATTTCAATGAATACTCTTGTACACGTCTCTCAATGCGTTGTGCAAAAGTCTCTCTAAGATTTACCTACAAGTAGAATTGCCTTACGCTATCTGCATTTTCAGTTGTAGTAAATCCTGCCAAATTACTTTTCAAAGTATCTTTGCTAGTTTACACTCCCACCAACAGTATATGAGAGTTCTTAAGATAGATACTATTACTATCTCCATTTTGCAGATGAGGAAACTGAGGAAACACACAAAATGTCCAAGGTTAAACACTGTATCTATCTGAACCATGTTCACGTAACTCCAGAACTACACTGTACAATGTCACTGTGCGAGATACACGAATTAACAGTTAGAAATATATTCAGCTGCAAGTGAAAGAACCACCTACCAGTAGCGTAAGCAGTTTAGGCATTTCCCATCTCACCAACAAAGACTGGAGGGAGGTAACTGGAGAGCAGGCGAGTAGGTCAGCAGCTCAGCGGTATCAACACGGGCACTTTTTAGTTTTTCATTTCACCACTCTTCGCTGTTGAGTTTTCTCCCTTATCTCCTCTCAGTCCTAGGATGGCTCACATTGCTCTGACATTGTGTCTGAGTTCCACGCTGGAAAAAGGAGGACACAATGGCACTGTGAAGCTCCTTTGCCCTTATCCTCATCCCAGACAAATGTCTTTTGGGCCAGGCGCGGTGGCTCACGCCGGTAATCTTAGCATTCTGGGAGGCTGAGGCAAGAGGATCGCTTGAGTTCAGGGGTTTGAGACCAGTCTGAGCAAGAACGAGAGCCCTGTCTCTACTAAAAAAAAAAAAAAAA
>RJWJ010025477.1:0-23854 GCA_004363605.1 Indri indri | reverse complement strand
TCACTCCAGACTGAGACAAAAAGCCACCAATGACCTCAGGATGGAATTGTCAGGGAACGTGAATACCGCATTCTTAGCATCTGGTTTCTGGGTTTGAAAGGTCTCCCCAACACCTACACCACAACCCGCATAGCTCTGTGTGTGGCTTGGGGACAGTGCTCCGCCCTTCAGGGACATTTGGGCAAAGTTGCTCCTGTCGCCAGCATGGCAGGGCTATGAAGGAGAAATTTCCTTCTACTGTGATTTTTCTGAGCTCCGTAAGATTCGTTCAAAAGCGAGACTGCTGCAAGACCGATCCCACTTCCAGTCTCTGGTTAAGAAATATCTGCATTGTACAGAACAGATGAGAGGCTGGACTATGCATGGTGACAAGAGCTCCCAGAGATCAGTGACAAAGAGCAGAGGGAGAAGTCCTGTCCTCGCGGCTTTGCTGGCTTCGTCTTTCTTTGCTCTGAAAGGACGTCCGGCTTTGAGGTCGGCCTTTGCTTAAAAATCCCTAAGCTACCACTGCACCGAACGTCTCCACCAGAAAGAGAAGCACAAATGGATCCGTTGTAGTTTAAGCCAAACCCCAGAGGCGCTTTCACGTACGCCCTCCAGGTTGAAGGTTAAGGACGGGAGCTTGTTCTGGGGGGTCTGCATGAGTGCGCAACGTCCAGGGCTGGGCACGGACTGCGGGGCTGCTGTGCGGCAGGTGTAGGAGTGTGTGTGTGCGTGTGTGCCTGAGTGTGTGTGTGTCTGAGTGTATGTGTGTCTGAGTGTATGTATGTGTGTCTAAGTGTATGTGTGTCTGAGTGTATGTGTCTGTGTCTGTGTGTGTGTATGTATGTGTATGTATGTGTGTGTGTATCTGAGTGTGTGTGTCTCTGTGTGTGTGTCTGTGTGTGTATGTATGTGTGTGTGTATCTGAGTGCGTGTGTCTCTGTGTGTGTGTCTGTGTGTGTATGTTTGTGTATGTATGTGTGTGTGTATGTCTGAGTGCGTGTGTCTGTGAGTGTGTGTGTGTATGTGTCTGAGTGTGTGGGGGGGCACGAGCCACAGTAACGTGAACTAATACACTTTCATCAGTGAAAGGAAAATCTGTTGTAAAGAAAATAAAATCCTAAGCCCCCACCAACTGAATGAACCTCCGCTCTGCCAAGAGGACCCCAGGAAAACCTGGAAACCGAGTTCCCGGCCGCAGTGGAATGCGAGGTCGGATGTGCCTCACATACCCGCTCCTTTCTGGAGTTTGGACACGACAATTCACCAGCGTTAGTGTTAACAGAGATCCTAAGACTGACAAAAAAAAAGCCTCTTTGTGGGAATAATATACCAAACCACAAACAAGACCAAGGCCCTGCAAGGCAAAGGTGAAGTCAGGCCTGCAGGCCACCGATTTGCTTAACAGGCCACTCTGCGTCCGTTGCGGCTTGTCTCTGATTAGACTTTCCTAACTTAAACCATTCTTCTCTACTGACTCCAGGCTTTTAGGCAGAGCTTTATTCCTTTAACCAATTATTATACAAATTAAAGAATCTCCAAATCCACCTCTGCCTCAGCTTTGAGATGTCCCACCTTTTTGGACCAAACCAACGTTTACCTTCCACGTATTGATTTATGACTTTACTTGCGATCCTGTCCCTCTACACTGTATAAAACCAACCTGTAGCCCGACTTTCCCAGGAACTGTTGTGATCGTGCAGCCTGGCACTCCTATTTGCCTCAGAATAAACCTCTTTCAATTGTCTTTCTTTGTTTTCCATAAGCATGTAGATCAAATAAACGATGTCTTCTAACTAGCCAAGAGGTGTGAAGTCCACACCTCACCTTCTATGCCAGGGGAATTTCGATTCTCCCGCACAGGCCAGGGAGAGCTGGCTGGGGGTAAAGCCCAAGTTCAGATGATCTTTCCCAAAGCTGAAAGGGCTCACGCCGGGTTGGCGTGGCCGGATCGTGAGGAAATGACAGGGACCTACATAGAACATAAAGTGCCGTGTAATCCTAGAGGACACTTTCAGAACAGTACTTGAGAAGAGCAAAAGTTTGAGTTAGAAAGAAGAAAACCTAAAACTACTGTAACTACAGACAAACTCTGACGGTCTATGGGCACTTTCTGATTTGTGGCACCTGCCCGATGGGTCTTCAATCTCAGGAGCCATCCCTTCCCAGTCAGCTCCCCTGTGTGATCAGGGAATGGAAACCAGCTTGAGCACTGGCTCAAGTTTCAGACAGACCGAAAGTCCACCACAAAGAATCCCCTCTGAGCACGCAGCGTCCAGGGTGGGCTCCGTGGACCATCTGCTGTTTCGGAGTCACATTGCCTCTGCCACTCTCTGACCAGCCCTGTGCTTGCCTCATGCGCTTAGAAATTCTACCTTTTATAAAAATCAGGATGAGTTTCACGTGTCTTCAGCACTACAATTATATCTACCTCAAGGGCAAACTGTGTGGTGTGAGAAATTAACTTTGAGTAAAATTGATTGGAGAATTCAAAATACTGAGGAATAAAAAGTGAATTCTGAATAGCATTGGGATGCTTCGTGTCTGCTTATGTCTCCTTGAGCTAATATTAAAATAAAATTGAATTCTCCAGGTACTCAAGAAAAGTTTCTGGTCACACTGGCCAGCTAGGTTGCAGTTTAAATTCCTCACGGATATGATGAATAATTTAGAGTTGACTGTATCAGCATCTTTTCACCAGGCAGCGGAAAATAAATACGGTCATTCTCTGAACATTTTAAACGCATAGGCCCACGTGGTGGCACCTCGTGAGGAAGGACTCCGAAGTCTGTATAGACAATGTTCTCTTAGAGCTCCTTTTACGCCCAGGTCACCGGCAGCCGGAGAGGTAAAGGACCTTGCTCAGGTGACCTGTGGGCGGAGCCAGGTCAAATCCTGCCGCATCCTTCCAACCTAAGAAACTGAAAAGTAATCCTGTTCTACGAATTGGGCTAATTTTGTCAGCGGGAAAGACTAACCCCAACACACAATCCCTTCTAGGGAAGCTGAGAACTTGGTGATGGTCCCACCATTTCCTCCTCCTGGGCAGTCTCACTGATGACCCCAAATTTTAGGGCAGTTGTCACTCACGCTTTGTCACTGATGACAGTTTTGGTTTTATCTGGGGACTGTAGGGGGACCCTAGAGCAATCAGTGAGCAATGTGTGCAATGATTCCCTAGTTAGTAGTGCCTGGAATCAGCTTCCTTCCTGTTCTTAGGACCGATGCTGCCCAGGCCAGGAGCTGCCCCAGGCCCGCCGAAAGTCCCACTAACAGCCACGCCCGCCTCCGTGCTCTCATCTGTGTGTGGGAAGCGGGTTTCACCAACAGCCTGAACCCAGAGGGAAAAAAGTGGATTCTCTTCCAACTTCATCTACTTGATACCTTGTAGTTGCCCACCTATTTGTTTCATTATCATCTTTTTAAAAAACCGGAAAATTTCGGATTTGAAAGCAGTGAGAAAGCACAGTGAACCCCCACAGACACGAGGCAGCCGGACAACCACCTGCTGGCTGGACGTGGCCCACATATGTCTACAGAAGGAGCCTGTTAATTGTTTGTCAATAACCAGCAACTTTATTGTTGTGGGCTGAGTTATGGCCCCGCAAAGTCATATGTTAAAGCCCTAACCCCCAACGTGACCGCATTTTGAGACAGGCCCTTGGCCGGAGTAATTCAGGTTAAATGAGGTCGCAAGGGTGGGGCCCTGATTCAGCAGGACTGGTGTCCTTACAAGAAGCAGGAGAGACACCAGGGCTCGCTCTCTGCACGCAGGAAAGGCCACGTGAGGACGCAGTGAGAAGGTGGCCATCTGCAAGCCAAGGAGGGGGCCCTCACCAGGAACCAGCCCTGCTGGTGCCTTGATATCGGACTTCCAGCCTCCGGTACTGTGGGGAAAGAGGTGGCTGCTGTCTAAGCCACCCGGTCTGTGGTATCTTGTTATGACAGCCCTACCAGGCTATGACAATTACCATATCTAGAAAAGTAAACATGAATTCATTAATATCCCAAAATGGTAACTTTTAAAGGGAGCTGATCAGTCCTGATTGAATCTGAGAGACATCAAAGAGTAATTCCAGACATACCATGAAGCTAAGTTTATGTGTCCGTTTGTTATGCTGAGACCTAGTCGCTGATACAACTTTTCAAACAGGGTTCCATCTTTGCATGAAAAATATCTCTAGCTCACAAATCTACAGACTTAACTGACGGCCTTCATTTTCCCATAAAAACACTCTAATTGTAGGAGGGACATTCATTATCTGGAGCTTTTCTTGCTCTTGGCTGGGTGCATCCCGCTGAGAGAGGTGGGAACCGCACAGGCCGCTCAGCACAGAGGTTGGGGGCTAGAGGGGTGTCACTAGAACACCTCGACTATTTCCAAAGTGCATGTTACCTAGGGAGGAGCAGAGGTTGGCTCTACCACTTAAACCTCTATCACCGGGCAGACACAACAAGAAAACCAATTGGAACTGGCAGTTATTTTCCGTGGAAAGCACCCTTGAGCATGGGAGTCTGGTTCCTGGATACCTGAGTCCGCCCACGGAAAGAACTGCTGTGACACACACCTGTGGGTGTCCGTGCTGTGAACTCGGGGTCGAAGTGGAAGGTGTCCTCAGGCCTGCCCACCGCTGGCTTGAACGGTGGCTTGATCTCCTTCCGGTACAGCTTCTGCAAGGACAGAGAACAGGGCGCTGAGGAACCCGGAAAGACCAGAACACCAGGCGCCTGCTGCAGGAGGCAAAGATGTCCTTACCACACGCTGTGCCAGCCTTCGCCTGACTACTCCGAAATATGTATGAACATACAAAAAATATAGTGTAATATGTTTATATATTATATGTATTATAGATAATTATAATTATATATCATGTAAAATATATAAAAGGCATAGTTTGAGATATAAGGGTTTGGGGACATGCTAAGTGTTCTTCCTTTTAGGGCAACAGTTTTCAAAATTCTTTTTGGTAGCAGAACTTTTTTCTCCAAGCAGAATCCTGCAGGACAGTGCTGCTGGCTCCCACCCAGGAAAGAGTGGGAAGGGCCTCGGCGTGTCACATGTCACGGGTCAACCATGGCGCCCAGACCCCCTGCTCAGGGCCCATGGGAGCACCTGCATGTGCAGAGAACCGGCCCTTTCCGTAGCCACAGCCAGCTGAACTTACTTCCCGGATACGGCCTTTGACAGAACACACGAAGTCACAGCCTGCATCGCGCCAGTCTTGGGGCTGCCTTTCTGACTTTCCAAACCTGATGTGTTATCTTCAATGTCGGGGCAGCTGCCCATTCTGTTGGGCTGACTCAATTTAAGGAAGCCAGGCAAAGGTGTCCGGAACCTGGCGTGGTCATGGAGGAGTGTGCCAGGAGGGAAGCCTGTGAGGGCTGGAGGCCTGGAGCAGGGTGTGCGAGGGGCCGTGGGGTGGATTCAGGAGAGGACAGTCGGTGTGGTCAGATCTCCTAGAAACAGAAGACGCGGGACCCCGGGGCCGGTGGGTCCCAGGCAGCCAGGAGGAGGGGTCTTGCTGCACCCACTGAGCACGAAGGTTTCCTAATCCTGCCTGGCCGGGGGTCCCCCAGGTGTCTGCCGAAAACACGGATTCCCAGGCCCTTTCTTGGGAGCTTCTGCTTAACAGGTCTGGAGCTCAGCCCTTGAGTGGGGGACCCCAACAACGGGGCTGGGAATCTGCTCTAACTCTCTCAGTGACGCTAGACTGCAGATTTCATGGCTTCATCAGATGAGGAAGCTGAGGCTAGGAGAAGAGTAACCTGTCCGAGGCCAAGGGTGAGTCGGGGCAGAGAGGGAGGAGGGGAGTCATCGACCCTCCCCATAACTGGGGCTAGGCATGGGTTGGGGGACAGCTGTGGCAGGGGAGGGGAGAAGGGTGGCACCCCAGGGCGCACCTGGGAGCCGACAGGGAGAAACCGCGATTTAATTCAGCCCCTAATTATTTGGTTATTTCCTGCCCCGGGTGAACAGCGTGCATGAGGAATTGAGTTACTCTTCAAGCCCTTTCCAGAGATGGCAAGATGCTGCTTTCTGTGGTGACCCGCTCGCGGGTGGGAATAAACTCCCTGCTGCACTTGCCGGAGGACATCTCACCAGCCAGGGAGCCCTGCCCCGTAAAACCCCAGTCTGCACCGAGCCCAGGCACGCAGCCCACTCCGCCCCCAGGGAGTCTCCTGTGAGCTGTTATTGAGTGAGTGTGTGTCCTGCTGGAGGAAGAGTGCCGTCCTCTCCCTCTGCATGCGTGGGGCAGGGGGGAGGGGGAGAGAGCGAGGGAGGGATCTGCCACAGAGCTGGGCTCCTTCTTTATTACGAGGAGGAATTTACGTGCACAGGATTTCCGTTAAAACTAAACGCAAAATATTTGCCTCTGGAAAGCTGAGCTCACACATGCACATGTGGGTCCCCTTCTGCACCCCAGCCCTGGCCGCCTCTTCCTCCACGGCCCCACGGCCCCCAGGGAGCACGAGGGGCGGGCATCCCACCCACACCTGCCCCGTCACAGTGGCTGATAAAACAACGCTTTCAGCCAGGTGCTTCTCCACTGAGGGACTGTGCCTCCTGGGACATTTGGCAACACCTGGAGGCACTGGTGGTTGCCACACCGGTGTGAGCGCTGCGGGCATCTGCGGGGGTGCAGGCAGGACAGCCCTGCAACGGAGTGTCCCCGAGTGTCCATGCTGCCGAGGTTGGGAAGTCCTGGCGTCGCCCGTTTCCTTCCCTCTCTCCTCCCGACTCCCTTCCTGCCTCATTTCCACTCAACCGTCAACAGTACAAGGCACGATCTGCTTCGCCAAGAAGCAGCTGCATGTCGAGGTGAAGGCCACTCTCCTTGGAGCCCCTTCTTGTCCCCACGGGAGCCATGGGTGAGGCTGGAGGCCCTGCTTGGTCTCTACCTGCCACACCCTTCACTGATGGGGCAAGTGCTACATCCTCAAGTCACAGATGAGCAATTGATGGTTTGAGAATTCAAACTTCCAGAAAGCACAGGCTCGATCTCAACCTATCTGAGTCCCGACTCTTCCAGCAGGGGGTCACACCTGCAGCCTGTGGCCTCCCTACCTCTCACGTGTTTACTCATCAAGAGAGAGAATCTGAACCAGATGTGTCCAGCAGACCAAGATCTATGACCCAGCACTGGGGCTCCCGTGAATGAGCCCCTCCTGGTTCAGAGCAGCCTGTTCTTCTCACGTATAGCATTCAGTGGTAAATTAGGGAGCCCAGTACTGGTCCCTGCATCCCAGGACGTGGTGCCACGTGGCCTGTCTGGGCCCGATTCCTTCCTCTGCCCGCTCCGTGCCTCGCCTGGTGCTGAAAGTCACCCCCAGCACCCTCTGAGTGGGTCATGCGGCCTGGGTGGTCACGCAGCAGGTTTAGATCACATGAACAACCCTGGGCCTTGTGGGGTCACACATGCAAGCACGCCTCTGCTTCCCCTTGCTCTTTGCAAACCTCCGCTGTGAGCCTGGCATTTCCCTGGGGAGCCCTGATGTGACCAGAGGTGCTGCATGCTGGAGCAAACCCAGAGCTGGCCGGGGGCGACCTTCTGCGCAGCAGGGCACCTCCACGCAGACCCCGCTTTCCCCATAACACTGGTCCGTGTGCTGATCACATCTACGAACACAACCCGCTGGGCACCACCATGCCACCGTGACCCTCCCCCCAAGGTTGCTGTGGTTTCATCCAGGTCTCGGGTAGGCAGTGGGGCCTCTGTGCAGGCCACCTTGGGCTATTGTCATGATTGTCACTCTGGCCCTTTGGATGGCTTCCACGATGCTTGTTGCAATCTTAAAGGCCGGTCAATTTCCTCCTGCAGTAGCATACACATTTTGGAAAGTGCTGATGTGTTATTACTATAAATAACTTTTCTTTCCCTGTGTCCAAACCAAAGAACTGGTTTCAGGTTGTAGGAAAAAGTAATCTTGCCTCTGGTTTTGTAATGCAAACTGCCACACGCAGGGTTAAATGGAAAACGAGATGGCAGCAGCATGTCACCTAGGAGTTTGAGTCTGACGAGCTTTACGTCAGCAACTCTGGCCTGGATCCCCCACCCCAGCTCTGCACAACCCATGCCCGCGTTGATGGAAAGAAAATGGGGTCTCTGATCCAATTCACCAGGCGTCAATCTAAATCATCTCGTTTGTCCCAGGACATCAGAACAACACAGTCTGGGGGCAACGCTGAGTCAGGATTCAAGTCAAACAGGTGCGTGTGAGGAAGCTCGGAGCAGGTAGGCACACTCGCATGCTACCCACACACAATAGACCTTCCAGAAGGGAGGGAAGGACAGAGGCGGCCACACAAATGGGAGCTGGGCAATGCGGGAGGACACTGGCTCGGGTTGGGGGTCACGGGCTCTCACATCTGCTCCTGCAGCCAGCCTGGCTCCCGCGTTTCAGATTAACACACCCCAGTAAGGCACAGGGCATATTTATAGATTATCCCTGAAATAGAAATGCAGAAGTACGCAGATGCAGAGGGAAGACAGGACGCAAGAGGCCGTGGAAGGAATTTAAATGATTTTCGAAGTGTAGTGACGGGTCTGGCGAGTCCATGGCCCACAGAGCAGGGCTGTGTCTGCCCGGTTTGCCCTCGGGCAAGTGATTCAGACAAAGTATCTGGATTCACAAAACTGCCAAAGCAAAGGGTGACTATTTGCAGTGCAAAGAGCCCTTGTTGGCTCCCTGAGAGGGCGAGCTGTCCTGGTGGCTCAACACTGGCATGAGTTGATAACAATCTTCCTGCCAGCAATGGGAGCAAGTGCTGTGTGGCGACCCCCTGCTACAGCCAGCAGCCCCCAGAGCCCCGGACCCACTCTGTGCAATACCGCAGACACTCGCTGTGGGCGCGAAGGCCAGGCGACCTGACGCCTGAAGCCCTTCCCTCTGCTCCCGACGCAACACATGACAGGCAAGTCAAGGCTGCAGATGCCGAGCCCTGATGGGCACCCTCCTCACGCCTGCGCCTCGGCTGCTCCGGGAATCGCTCCTGTCCCACAGAATAACAGTGGACGACGTGCTCGGGACGGTTTCTAAATGCGCAGGAGCAACACCAGCTTAAGCTGCTGGCATTGGCAATTAACTGCTAACTAACAGCAGCGATGATAAAAAGTCACTGCAACCACACACATTAAATGCTCATGCTGGCCATGGGGCCAGGCCCTGGACAGTATCTGGAAACAAAGATGTTGATAAGCAGATGTCCCCTGCCGGGGACTATGTGTCTGCGTGGTCGTCATTCTCTGCCTTAAAAACACTTGTTTCACCCCAGTTCTCACTGCAGGGGCGCCAGGCAGGGCAGACCCTTCCTCATCCAGGCCCGAGCTCCTGCGGAGAGTAACTTTCATGAAGCTCGTTTTGAGTCCCTGCTAATGCTCTGTTCTCAGCCTGGCTCTAGCCACAGGGCAAGTAACACGGCTAATATCTGCCGGACTCTACATGCCCTCTGTGGAGGGTTTATTCTGTAATTGACTTGTAATTGTTCGCTGCCCTAGTCAAACCGGGCGAGCTTCCAGAAGGAGTGCGTCCCGGCAGGCGCGAGTTTGCTCGGCTCTCAAGGCAGGTTAAGAGGCAGACCAGAACATGCGGGGCGGCCACCCACACTCCCGTGTCCCCACGCTCCCGCGTCCCCACGCTCCCGCGTCCCCACACTTCCTCCTGTCCCCACGCTCCCGCGTCCCCACACTTCCTCCTGTCCCCACGCTCCTGCGTCCCCGCGCTCCCGCGTCCCCGCGCTCCCGCGTCCCCACACTTCCTCCTGTCCCCGCACTCCCGCGTCCCCACACTTCCTCCTGTCCCCACGCTCCCGCGTCCCCACACTTCCTCCTGTCCCCACGCTCCTGCGTCCCCGCGCTCCTGCGTCCCCGCGCTCCCGCGTCCCCACACTTCCTCCTGTCCCCACACTCCCGCGTCCCCACACTTCCTCCTGTCCCACGCTTCTGTTGTTGAAAGACAGAATCTTCTCTAGCAGGTCACCGAAGACCTCAGGGGACAGCTGTTGGATGACTGACGTGTACTTAAAAATAAAAAGGTCCGCTGGCAGTTCTGGGTCACAGAAGGAAGCAGAAAGTGAAATAAATTTCCTTGCATTTTCCCAGCTGGATCCTGAGGAGCACTTGGGTGAATTACCCAGCAGAAAGCTAGCAGCGGGGGAAATGTCTTCTCACCCGTTGCTTCTGCGCGTCTGTGTTGCAGAGGGAATGCCTGTCGGTATTGACAGTTCTGCACCGTGGTTTCCAGTTGTCTGAGCTACTGAAAAACATGTGGGCACATCGGGGCAAATATGTCATGGGGTAAGATCACCTTCTAAATAAATACCCGCAAATAGCCTGCATTTTAGCCTCTGCTTCCTCAAGCATGGGGTGAAGGCTTGCTGGGTGTGTTCTGGGTTTCACGGTTAGCCAAGAGGACACATGGTGGCTACGGCGGCTACAGTCACACGAGAGCGCACAGGCAACTGTGAGTCAGGGAGGGATCAACTGAGACGGGAAAAGTGAGGGGGCCTCAGCACCTGCGGACGTGAAGACACCCCCGTCGGTCTCTGTCGGGAATATCCCTCTCCCCGCCCTCACCCCATCCCGGGCCCTCTCCTGGTTGACTCCACTCCCCCCGTGTCAGGCAGCGTCTCTCTCTCCAGATGCTTCTGTCACGCACCTCTTCTGTGCCTGGACGATGGCGTCACGGAACAGCAGACGCCAGAGGATGGACCTGCACCTCCCAGTTGTCATGTCAGGGACGCCTTGCTCATGCAGGAATGGGCAAGTGCCAAGCATTATTTATTGAATAAAGGAATTCACCCAAAGTGAAGTGTCGGCTCCTCTACCACCCATGGACCGCTAGAACTCAGGGTGCTGGACAGACCGAGGTCCCCCCACTATTCTAATCTCTGCCTGTGTCACCCTCCAGCGAGTACAGAAATGAGAGTAAGTGTGCTGCGTCCAAAGAATCAGGGGCCTCACTCAGAACCCAAACAAAGCCAAAATAAAATAAAATAAGTGCTAAAAGCAATAAAAGAAACTCTCCAACCTTAATTCTAGTCTGATAGCTTTCAAATAGCAAACAGGTGCGACCTCCCTGGCACAGGAGTCCAGGGGCTGTGTCTGCTCTCCCAGCACAGAGACCAGGAGGTGCCCTGCGCACCTGAGCTGCTTAAAGGAAGTTCTTGTCGCTGCGGAAAAAGGCATCTTCTGCTCAGAGCTCGCCAGGCCTGGGCACTGTGGGATGCACATTAACCTAATCTTGCACAGGTTTCAAAACCCACTATGCTGTCGAAATCCCAGGCATTTCACAGGGTTGCTGCTGCCTTACTTGTAAGCCCTTCTGGCCTCCCGAGCGGCTCCTCGCCTGGGCTGAGCTAAGCCTCGGTCTGCAGTGCCTGTGAGGCCCCTCCTTAGCCAAGTCTTTTCTGTTGGGCTGTCCGCTGGGGGACCGGGGACTTCCCTTTCCTCCCAGCTGCAGCTCCCACCCTCCCTCCCACCCCAGCAAGCCCCATTATCCATCTTCCCAGGTGTGGGACAGAGATAGGGGACCAAGGGGACACGGCTCCCTCCACAGCCACCCCCCCTGTGCTGACAGCCTCCCGTGACCTTGTGCCTTAACCCTCACTCACTCATCACTCCTCATTCACTCATTCACTGGCTCACTCATTCATTCACTCACTCGCTCATTCATTCACTCGCTCGCTCATTTCCTCGCCAGGTTTCCATTAAGTGGCTGCTCTGGGCAGGCCCTGCTGCGGGGACACGGGATATATACGCCGGAGAGATTCCTGACCTCTGGGAGCTTATATTCTAGCGGCAGGAGGCAGAAAATAATAAACATCTGGAATAAGTAACGCAGAGGCAGGGCAAGGCCAGGCTGAGGACAGCGGGGGAGGAGCTGCGGTGAGGAAGGCCGCAGGACAGACCTCCCAGGACGGCTGCAGGAGGAGACGACGAACCCCGTGGCGTGGCGCAGGGGCCCTGCCGCTTTCCTGTCCCTCCCCACCGTCAGCCTGGTCTCCCTCCCGGCACGGCGTTCCCGGACGTGGTGCACAGCCATCGGCGCACTGCCTTTTCCTCCCCACTGGACCGTGAGCCCCACAGGAGCAGGGCTTTGTCCCGTCCATGGCTCTAGCCTCAGCCCTGCAAGTGCCTGGATCGTGGAGCCCAACGTGTAGGCGGAATTAACGAATAAACGGATATAAATGAATGGAGCTGCGCGATTCCACCCTGACGCTGGGGGCGGGGGAGGGGACATAACGCGGGGGGACCCCGAGTTGCGTCACCCAAGAGTCGCCAATGCCATCCTCTTAGGGGTTGGCTTCCAGGGTCCCGCAGGTGACGCACAGCCCCCCACCATTGAAGCAGGGTTGTCCGAGAGGCAGCCGCGCGCCAGGCGCAGTCCCTGCAGAAGACGGAGCCCCACTCGCAGACAGCCGACGAAAACCGTCTTGGGGTGCTCTGTGAGGTGAGGGCAGCCCGAGCTCCTTAGAAGCCTGCGGTTTCAGGAAACCTAAGTAAAGAGACCTCAAAGGGTGGCAGCGGTTTTCGTTTCTTAGAGATCCTGTTCTCTTCTTCTTTTTTTTTTGGATACAACCTGATTTTTATTTGGTCTTTGAACAAGAAATTTTTTTTTTTTTAAACCTGGCTGGGAGGCCACAGATATCCTGAAATTTTACATGCTTCTCTCTAATCTTACTTTTGAAAAGAAGCCTAATGTTACAAAAGTTCTGTAGTCAGAATTGTAAACATTCTTCCCAGTCTGAGTGTTTGCCGGGCTCGGCTGCAAGAGCAGGGGCTGAGCGGATTCCGCGCTAACGGTTCTCGGCGGGCAGACCTGGAACCGCCCACCTGTCGGCCACAGGTGGCACCAAACTCCACGAGGAAAGAAGACAGAGTGGACAGGCAAGTGGATAATAAACTCTGTCTCTGAAGCGCATTTGTATTTTTTAAAATATTAATATCCCATTAAAATCCTCTGAGGTTAATTTGTCAGCTCAGGAGAAGAACATCCCAGCTGCAATTGTTTCACGTTGACCTAAAGGAAAGACCGAGAGCAGCTGCTACCGGGGGAGGTGCGCCCTCCTTCAGACGCGAATGGCCCCAGCTCTCGAGCCGCAAGCAGCGCTTGGCGGGCGGACGCAGCAGAGCTGACTGCGCTCAGCCTTCCCGAGTTGGCAGCGGGGCAGGAACAGGCTCTGACACTCACAGCTGCGTGAGAAGCGAGACGCAGGGACTTTGTAGACCATGTCCAGTCGGGCTTGAGAACTGGAAAAGGAGGCATCACCGCCCCTCGACAGAAGTCCTAGTCTGTTGTCTAACAATGTGGCATTTCTTTTTAATGTGACCTCCCCTATGTGGGCATCGGCCTGATGGAAGATCGAAATGCAGCATGGTACCCTGTCCTGCCTATAGCCCAGCACTAGCGGATCCCGGCAAGACAGGCTCCTCGGGACCCTGGATGGGGCGCCCTCGCGGGCTGCAAGGCGAGTCCTCCAGACCAACCAGGAAGGCTCCGTCCTCGGTGAGGCTAGGCAGGGCTGCAGGGGCCACTCTAGCTGTGTCTCTAAGGGACACCAGGCCTGGGGCAGGAAGGGGACCCACCACCCTGTGCCTCTCACGTCGTCAGCCCATCGGAGGGGTCCCAGAGCCCCCTGCCTGCAGGTGACGAGCCACATTCACCTGTAACCTGTGCAGTCCAAGCTCTGAGGACTGCTGCTGCCACGCAGCTGCCCTGTCCCCACCCACTTCCCCGTCATCCGTGAACAGCTGGGGACAGGGCATGTGACTTACATTCCAGTCTACGGTGACAAAGAAAGGGTGACGCTTAATCTCCTCCACTCCGTCAATGCCAGCACCTGTTGCAACAATAAAGCAGAGATTACGCTTCAGAGCAAGTCCAGGTCCAAGATCACGGTTATCTCTGACAGTTCCCACACAGTGGTATGTGGGGTGGGGCCCGCCCTTGCCTCTTGCTCAGGGGGCACCGCTCAGCCCCAAGGGCTTGGGATAGGGAGGGGCCCGGTCCCACCTGGCAGGGGTGGGCAAGAGGTGGCAGAGAGTAGAGGGGGACAGGCTGGCCAGGCTGCCTGCTCCAGGTGTGAGGATGCCGGGACACCCCTGGGGGAGGCCCAGGAGTGTCAGCCGCAGGCGGGTCCCCCTGGGAGGCGCCATGCAGAAGGGTTGGAGAGAGGAGCCACAGCGGGGTGCCTTGCGGGCTGCCGTGGGGGTTCTGCCAGGGAAGGAGGAGGAATTCAGGCGGGACTGGGTCCTGGGGGAAGCCAGGGCCTGAGGCTGCTCAACACGGGTGACTGTTTTTAACTGGAGACTTGTGACAAACGGCACTGCTTTGCCTGTTATTTCTACCTAAGCTTCCCTTACTTTGTTGCTCACATTAAAATCCTAAGGCCCTGGGGGCGGGGGAGGGAGGGATGAGCAGGCAGAGACAGGGAGTCTTAGTGCTGCGATTCTGTCCGACGCTGAGGCTAAGACGGGGGATGTGTCATTACACCCCTGCCAGAGCCGTCAGGGTGCCCCACGGAGGAACCTGGTGTGACAATGGCTTTAGTCAGTAATGATGTGTCAGCGCTGTTTCATTCACTGTGACAAATGTGCCACATTCACGCAGGACGTTACTACCGGAGGAAGTTGTGGGGGTGGGGGTGCATGGACACCTGCTGCAGTTCTGTTCAAATTTTATGTCAACTTAAAACTCTTCTGAAAGTAGTCTATTAATTAAAAAACAAAAACAAAAAAGTAACCCTGAGACCCAGGACTGTTTTTCCCAGGACAGGACAGCCTGAGAGGGCCCAGCGCTCTCTGGTCAGGAGTTGGGAACGAGTGGCTGGGCCGGGACCAGGGGCTAGGCCGCGGGAAGGCCGAGGGCAGTGGCTGGGGACCCGTGTCCGGGAGCCGGCTCGTCCCTGAGGCCCGGGCTCCCCTTCCTCGCATGCAGAGGTCTTTCTGCTGCCACCTCCCCGCTGCGGCTCTGCCCCAAGCCAGAACCTCTGTCCGCCGTCCAGCCGCACTCCACCGAGTCCCAGCTCGAGGGAGGGCAGCTGGGCTGCAGGGGAAACCGAGAGCAGCAGGGCGTGAAGGGCAGAGCAAGGTCGTCCTGAGATGCTGCAGTCGCCACAGAAGGGGGTGGGAGCTGCCTTGGCCTCAGGAAGGGTCTCTGGGTGGACACAGGCCCAGGGCCACCGGCTTGGAAAGAACTGATTTGACCAAACTCACCGGGTGGCAGTTTCAGCCACCATTAGAGTCAGTTATTTGGGTAATTGCCATACTGTGACATGAAAATACACCGATGAAGGAATTAGGTGGAGTCTCAGGCTTGGGAATTTCTCCCTGCGTGAGGACTCGGGGCAGACAGCACACGTGCACCTCATCGCCCCATGCCCGAGTGGAGGCAGTCACTGTCCCACTTCACAGACCGGGACAGAGGCTGACGTCGCTGGGAGCTTGCTCAAGGTCATACTGGAGGTTCGCGCCATAGAAAACGGGCTGTGAGGCTGGTTCCGCCAGACTCCGCTGAAGCCTGTCCTCAGCCCCTGTGCTGGGGTCCCTCTGGATTTCCGAGTCTGTCTCCCTTGGTTTCCCGTGAACCCTGAGGCCTCTGTCCGCCCCGTGCCTGGCACGGGCCTGGCACGGTCTGTGACAGGTGCTCAGATGCTGCTGTGACGACACTTCAGAGCAGCGCTCCCAGACCCGTCCAGCCGGAGAGTCCTCTGGTCACCACGATTAGATGAGAGGAAACTTGCCTTTGCAATGCACCTTTCCCGGCTCTTTTGTTTGGCGACTGCCAGGTGCACGGCCAGAAGCACCCTCAAGAGGTGGGTGACTTGAGCAGACGCTTCAGAGCCCTGGGCACACGCCCTGCATGGCCACTGGCTGGTTGTACTTCTTCGCATTTTGTACCGTTATATTTCACTCTCAATCGCCGTTTGCAAATACGGTCTGCAGGAATTTAAAAAAAAGGTGGGGTGCAAAGGAAATACGGGCGTTGGTGTAACTACGAAATCTTCCTTCGTATGTGCCAGGCTTTCTTGGGTCACTGAAGGGACACATTTTATCTTTCCCTTCTTTCTTCTGTTGCAGCAAGATTTTGCACCGTGTTTGAGTTTTGAGGCCTCAGCAAACAGGGTCACCTGTGCACACTTTGGTTATTACTAAAAATTTATAGGCGTTTTAAAGGTGGAAAACACGAAACAGAAGGAAAACTTGTGCACTCAGTTCTTTAAAGCCTGCATCGGTCTTCCCAGGGCAGATGGGTGTATCACTTTGGATTCCAGCCCTATTTATCCTCTCCTGAAAGGTGCTAGGATAGGCACACTGTCCTTGGCCCTCCCTTTTTATCTAAACTCAACACATTTGACAAATAGTGCGCTGCGTTCCGGCTGGGAGGATCAGGAAGCGTGTGTGCTGGTACCTGAACCACCGCGGGCCTGCTACGGGATCTGGACCAAAACGCTGCGAGTCTCACTGTTCTAGTAGGAGGCTGTGCTCCATCTGGACCACAGAGCACCGACGAGAACAGGTCCTGGACAGACACGTCTAGGGCGGAAGACTAGAATTCTCTCCTGTTAGTTGGGTGTGGCGATTTGTCGCTAAGTTCCCCAATGCCTTGCAGACGCGAACTAGAAGTTCCGTGGAACAGCAGATTCAGGCAGTCATGCTCGTTCCCTGCAGTAACAACACCTAATCATGCTTGTCCTTATCACCTGCGGTCCATCTCCAGATGGGGATATCACTGAAAGTAGTTTTCTGGAGGCATGTCCCAAATTTCTACACTTTGGTTAAGAGTATAATTTTGTAACCAGTTGGAACTTTCAATGCACAGTTTTAAAATGCAGCGCAGTGCCTGTGACGGGATTTATTCTCCCCTGCACCGAATATACCCAGCTCTTCTACTTTACATTTTCAGTGAGGCAAGCCATCCATTCACTTCATTGTGGGCTTCTAAATCCTCAGTAAACCATTCCCAGAAGGTCTGCGTATCTGCCAAAAATATTTTCACCGTGTCTTTGTGTCCACAGATAGCTTTGGGACTCCTTTGAAATATTTAAATTTTTGTTGTCGGTGGTATTGCTTTAGAGTCACACAAAATCCGTTTCTAATTCTTCCGGGAACATTCAGACTACGCCGGGCCGACTGCCGCTGCAGATGTCTCTAACTGGTGCACTTTCAGCGCCCAGTAACCGTCCCTGGCAACTTCCACCACTGGTTTAAATACTAGGTCTGCTTTTCTTTTCCGTCATCACTTACGGGTTATCTGCACATTACTTTTTTGGTTTTGAAGTTTTTTTTACCAATTTGAAACTTTGTTCGTTTAAAGTTTAAAACCTTTGCTTGGCAGTCGTCTGTGTCGCTTGGAACACCGCGGGTTGGGAGCCGGAGGCAGGCCGGGCCCAGGCGCGTGCAGCACGGCGGCCAGCTCCCCAGACGGGCCCCAGCCCACTTGTGCCTCTGCTGGTGTCAGGGCTGGTGCGAGGCTGGGACCGTTTGCTCGGCCTGGAGCAGGCTGCCCAGGCTTGGCTCGTGACAGGAGGGGCTGGCAATGCCACGGCAAACTGGGATGAGACTTGGAGAGCAGGACGGACCGTGTTTGAAGTCATTAAGCGCACCTTTTGGAGACCAACCACGGACAGGAAAGCAGAAGCAGAGACACAGAGAACCTGCCAGCGTGTGCGCCGCGGGCAGCCGGCGTTCTCCGGACATAGCAGGACGGGCTTAGCTGATGGGCGTTTATTTGCTGTGCTATTTTTGTGCTCATCAGCACATCAAATTCCCTTCTAACCTTTGTCTCTCGTTCTCCGGGAGTCCTAGAATATCCCAGGAGCAGCTACAGATGCTCGCTAGGGATGAGCTGAAGAGCTGTCAGCCTTCGGGGGAGCGAAAGCACCGGGAAGCAGGCTCCGCGCACTTTACACCCATCGTACTCTTCCTGTCCTTTGGGAGAGTCGGGAAGGAATAAACTCCTCTTGCACAGCAAGATACTTTACAACCGTTCCTAGAAATTACTGCGGTATAAACTTCTATCAGAAGAGGTGCTTACTCGAGTCATGATGATCCCACGGGGCTAGCCCTGTGACACCCGCTGGCAAGAAGCACCCCTCCTCCCGGGGACATCACCTGTCCGCCCCCAGGGCTGAGCCCAGCGGGGATGTGTCCAGAACTTGCCTCTGACATGGCCTCCGTCACATTTACACGTGCACTGTGGGGGCTGCCGGGCCCCTTTCTCATCATCTCACCTTTCTCTTGGTCAAGTCTCTGAAATTCCCGGATCTGCAAGCCCTTCAGAGCCACAGAGTATTCCACCTGGGAGGGAGCTTGCCCTGCACACGTAAGACACGGAAGGCGAGGCCGTCCCAGGCCTCCATCCTGGAGTGTGCCCACCTGCCCCGTGGGTCTTTCCCTAACTCATGACCACGCGGCCACCAGGACAACTGTTCATAGAATTGAGACAGAGGCGTCCCCCTCGGCTGCATCCTCCAGGGGCCCTGCCCATGCACAGCGTGTCGCACTCCCGGGCTTGGCCCTCTGGTCCCTCTGTCTCCCCTCCAGCCTTTGCCACCACTCAGGCTCGAGGAAACCACAGAAGCCACACGCGCCCTCAGATGCACCACTCTCCTACGCGGCCACGACTTTGCACGTGAGTTTCCTGGGCCTGGCACACGCCCCGCCCGCCCCAGCACACTGCACAGCCTCTGGCACCCAACCCAGAATCTCCGCGGAGCAGCTCCATCACCCCGCTGGTGACAATGGAGGCTGTTTTGGGGTCACCCGTGTGTCCTGCACACACTTCTCTTAGGGAGCACATCATGCTGTCAGATGAACAACGTGAACCCAAATAGCTTGGACTCTTCCAGCTGCCCTGCCTGCCTGCAGCACCACAGCAAAGTAAACAAATTTGACTCTCAGACTCTTAAAGTCTGGCAAGTGTAAAATTTCACCAGCAGACTCAGAAAAACTAGCTGCTTCTGTCCCTCTGTCTGTCCATGTCCCCGATGTCTCCTGGGGAGGCTGCTGCCCAGATGTCTGTCTGCCTGGGTTCTCCCCCGAGAAAGCCCTGCCTGGCTCCCGCCACCCCAACCTCTGGCCTGTGTGTTTCTTCCTGGTGCAGCATCAGGCTCTTGCCTCGGTGACCAGGGCTGCTCTCCTGGGAGCACCTTCGCCTTCCTCTGTGGCCGCCTGGTGAGTTCCCCCAGGGAAGGGACCTCTGGATGGGTGCACAGTGTCTGTCCTTAGGGCACAGCTTCCTGGACCCTCTTCTGGGGCGGCCCTGTAAAGCACAGGCAGTGTCCATGCTCACTAGTTTCAATCAAACTCACCGGACAACAGCATGTCACAGACACCAAGCCAGGGGCCCGTGCCAGGTGGCAGCAGGGGCCGGGCCATGCCATGTTTGCACACGCCCTTGCACGGGGCATGGTGGCCTGGGCAGGCACAGGCCTGCAGCAGGATGGGGTCAGACTCTCCAAACACTCATCTCCGCAGCTCAGATGCTGAGATGCTGACGAACATCCCCACTCCTGTAACTTTTATGCTGGTATGGGTATTCCTGTTGGGCAGATTTCTGGAAGTGGAACTTTTGGGTAAAAGGGTGTATATATTTAAAATGTTGATGGCTTTGCCACGGTGCCAGAGTGTTGCAGGGGTTTTCCCTCCACCTGCACCCACATGCCCCTGGGCTCTCCCGATTCCCCAGCACCCGCGACACCATGGGTGGGAATCGGCACCTCACCTGCCTCCCTGTTCTGATGCTGTCCCTGCGGCTCCTGTGTGGGGCCCAGGCCAGAGGCTCCTCCCACCACAGGAGCTCACTGGGCCACCAGCCTCCCTCGGACCCCTCAGCCCCACAGCAGGGCCTGGGGGCAAAGGTGAAGGCTTTGCTAGATGTGGGAGGGATGAAACGGGTCTGGGGAGGAAGACAACCACGGCAGGAGACGTGCCACTGAGACATCTGTAGGGGGGATTTTAAATATCTGATTACATGTAGAATTGCCACCCAAAGGCAATTCTACATGGAAATTTTTTTACGAAGTAAAGAATCATTTTGAAAATGAATCAGTGGGAAGAAATAGTTGTATAAATGATAAAACTGGATTAGAAGTTGAATGTAAATGTGTCTAATTGGCCCAATACAATAATAATAACTCGTAACATGGATTTCATGTGAATTACTCAATATTTTAAATGCGTCAATATTGATTTTTTACAATCGCCTTAACTCCCCTTTTCCTAAGATCACTAAGTAGTTGCACAGAAATTACCTCACACATTCTCAAAATATTCCTGTGGAGTAGGACGGCACTTTTGATACTAGCTTCACTGTTAATAACCGAAGGATCACAAATTAACGCAAAGTTCCCCGAAACGAAAGCTGACGCAAGAAAGCCACTAAAAGGGTCTGATCTTCCTGCAGGGTGACGTGCGCAGACAGGAGAGTCTCAGTTTCTTTCCCGAATGAAATATTTCCTGATTTAACATTCGCTTTCCCTTCCTTAATCATTCGCCTTCTGTCTCTGAGGTTAGAGTCAAAAGAACAGTAATTACAGACCAGATCTTGGCTGTTTCAGCGCCAGTCCCTAAGGCCTTCCAAACCAATTCCAGGACTCCTCCATGCCTTGTCACACACACACAGGAAACGAACAAGTGCTTGGTTAATCAGCACTGACAGACAGGGACCTGCGTGTTGGAGATCACGACGAGCCCTCGCGTGCTTGGAGCTTGGATGGTGTGCGACAGTATTAATATTTTGACCTCCACTTAAGGCTGTTTTCAGACCTCGGTAAACGTGCAGCCCGGTGAGAGCTGCCTGGAGCAGGAGGTGGCCCCTGCTTCCACGTCCCCACGGGGGAAGGGGTGTCACTGGACACTTACCGAGCCGGTTGCAGGGGTTCCGCTTGAAGAGGGCTCGCAGCAGACCCTGTGCCTCCATGCTGAGAAACTGAGGCATCCCCAGCTTGGCTCTGAAAAACAGAACCGTAGTTTAGGCCCATGCTTTAGGAACACCGTCAACATACACAACATTGTTAACGGAAATTATCTATGTTTTCCAAAACCTAAAAAAAAGCCCTTAGTGGCACTGTTTTGCGTTCTGGCAGGTCTCTGCCTGGCTCCATAAGAGGCAGCGGGACTCTCTCGCCGGCCTCTGCCTTCAGCCTGGCACGGCCCTGTGAGGGCAACCTGGGAAGGGACAGTCTCAGGGCGCCCACAGTCCTCGGACCCCACTGAGACGCCGAGGCACAGAGCTGGGCTCCGTCCCTTCAGAAGCTCCACTGTCCCTCCCAAGTGGCACGCCCGAAGCCCACACCTGTGACTTGCTGAAGGCATTATTCTAGCTTTAGAAAAAGTTAAGACCTCGTTCTCCCTTAAAATTCAAACAGACAGAGGTCATCACCACAGAGACCACGGGCTGCAGCCATAGGCGTCTGCAATTGGAGGTCACCTGATAGAGGGAAAGGCTGATTAAACGGAAGGACAGCAGCCCAGCTTTGCAACAGGGTCCTCACTGTGGGGTTTCCTTCACGCATCTCTCTTCTCCCATTTATATAATGACCTATTAAATACAAAATGCAACTTGTGGTGTTTTAGGTGCTTCTCCATTTTATGAAAGGTACATGTCCACCTGCAGACAGTTTGCAGAGCCAGTCACAAGGACAAACATCTTCATGACTTTTCCCTCCAGTGGCTGTAATTCCGGTCGCTTGCTTAACAGGGAGGGACTGATTTGGGGTCCCCGGCCCCGGGTCCTGTCTTCCCTCCTTGCCTGTCTTGGGCGGCCGTGCTCAGCGGCACCAGCTCATGTTTAGAATGCCACGTGAGAGGGCACTGGGCCAGACTTCCTTCTACGGTTCTGAGAGCAAATCCATTTGCTTGGCAAATGACTCTTCATGAGGATTAAGCAGAAACATGGTGTTTTCTCAGTCACTTGGGCCAAAATGACGCTATTTCCCACCAACATCAGCCAGAAGGGGTCAGACATTACAGGGGTGGGGCTGACAGGCAGAGAAGGAGGGGACCTGCTCCTGTGTTCTCTCCGCGGAGGGTCCCTGAGTCCTGGTGCTTCCGGAAGGCCACCCACCATCACGTCTGAGAACCCAGCCACTGGGCACCCTGGATGACTTTTACTGATGGAAACTCTATCTGCGGTAGAAGTCGGGGATGGACTGCACCGCTCACCCCACCCGCCGGCCCCACTGCTGCTGCCACTGCACGGCCCAGACTTGGGGTGTCTCCCCACTACTCACTTGAGGATGAGGGCCATGGTCTCCTTCCGGTCCTTCCCCTGGAATGGTAGGGACCCCGTGAGCATCTCGAACTGCAGAGCGACAAGAGCAGGGGGGTTCATTTGTTCAGACGGCCCTGACTTAGCAGCAGAGCACCCCGAGGGGCCACACACAACCCCGGTCCGTCCTTTACTCAAACCCTCCGTCGGGTAAGTGCAGGCCGGCCTGCCTGCTTGGGGCACATCAGCGATAAAACTGCCTCCCGGGGCTTACGTTTCAGTGGGCGGGACCACTGAATACTGACGTGAGCGTCAATATTAAACTACGAGGAGGTGAGAAGGTGGTGAGGAGGTGAGAAGGTGTTAAAGCGATGGAGAAAAGAGAGAGAGTGGGGTGCTGGGTCTGGGGACAGAGTGCACCTTACGTGTGGTTTAGGGCCCCGTCCTGCCCTGGAGGCTGCTGTGGAGGGCATGGGCCAGGAGCAGGAGGAGGAAGAGGAGGAGGACAGCACACTCCCATTGGGTACTCGTGTGCCAGGCCGGGGAGGGCAGAGCTCCCGGCGTGAGACGCACCACGGAACAGCCTGCGGCCACGATCTCGCAGATACGGGCCTGCTCCGCACTACTGTGGCACCGTTGGTGCATGTGTGCTAGGACGGAGCTGGCGGTAGAGGACCGAGGCAGGCGGCCTTTTCTGGGCAGGGATCTCATTCTTGCGCCAACTCTCCCGGGCACGGCGGTGCTGACCACGCGGACTCTGGAAGCAGGTGCCGGAATCTCTTGCCCTTTACCAGGGCAAGTGCGCGTCTGGCCGCTTCTCGCAAAGGAAACCCGGCAGCAGCAACGACATGTCTTTCTCATGCAAACAAGACCCCGAATCTAACAGAAATGTGCCGAAGCCTCGATCCCGCCCCATGTCTTTAAGGTCAGCTCCAGTCGTGAGAAAGCGGCCTCAGCGCAGTGACCGCGGCGTCACTCGGTTGCCCTCGCTGGTTTTCCCGGCCGAGCTCTGCCCCGTCAGATTTCCCCCAGCACTCCCCTGCGCGCTGTGAAAACCTCGGGAACCACGCAGAAGCAGAAAGGACAAAATAATCACGCATAATCCCGTCATCCAAAAATATCCACGACTAACATTTGTCTGTTCCTTCTAGCACTTTGTTCAAGCTGCTTTGTTTTGTTTTAAAAACACAGATAAGGCTTTGCATACTAGTTTATTTCAGAGAATATAAAACTTTTGATGCTTATTATGAAAGCTTTATAATATCACTTTATATGCAGCTATGCCAGAACATAATAGTGTGTCTGTTATCGAACCCTTGAGATGTTTCCCTTTTTTTGCTATTACAAGTAATACTGAAATGCACATAAAAGTTTGCCAAATATTTGGAGTTACCCTAAGTCTTTATTAATATTACTGGTCTGCTTGCTGAAAACAAAGTTTTAAAAGAAATTAAAATGTTTCTGCCAGTTTGACGTTTGAAGCCTGCTCTATCACACTGAAATTTCTGCCCACCCCTTACCCTGAGTGCGGTGCACAGCGCAGGCGACGGATAAACACGTAAGCAACAGAAAGCTAGAGGAAGAGAGTCCAGATGAAAATTTAAAAAGAGACAAACATAATTAAGTTGAAAGGCTCGAATGCTCTGACTAGCAGATGAGC
>RJWJ010025476.1:0-23648 GCA_004363605.1 Indri indri | reverse complement strand
AGAGTCTGAGAGATTTTTAAAAATAATGTTTGCTCATACTTAATAGTAAGTTATATAGGCACATTGATATCTGTCTATCTACCTACTTATCTTTTTATACGATGGAAGAAATAACACAGAATTAGACTATCTACATTTATATATTTGTAATACCAAGCAATTTATTTCCATGAAATATAAATTGCAACTTTAGTACTTACAGCAGGATGAAAAATGTACTTTCCATCAATAAGGAGTTGCATTAATTAAAAACAAAACATTTTCATGTCAAATTTAGCAAATCATTTATTTAGCTGATTATACAAACATTATTTTCCTTCTGTTGTTTTTTTTGTAGTTATTTCTACCTCCATAGACTGTAGACCCCATTTAAAAAGTGTAATTTGTGTTTTTCTTCTTTTTTTATGAGAAACAACTTGAATTCTTGATCTCTAGTAGGTAAGCAGAATGTTTTGAAAAATAATTAAGAGAATTTATAAAAATACATTAAGAAAAACTTTTAAGAATTTGCATTATCATATATTAAAATGATTATAAGCTAAAATTAGATACAGACTTCCTCTCCAATATTCTTACTTATTTTAGTACAGATCATTGAGGGTTGGTCATCATTGCAGACTGTGAGTGTTTAATTCTTTGATAAGATCTCCACGCCAGTATTTCAAACAAAAATGCTTAACTTATGGAGAAGCTGTTTTGTATTCTTGTATTACTTGGATATATTGTGTATCAAGCTCACAAATTCATACCATTGGTATCAGCAGAGACTGATTAGAAAATTTCAATGAATCAAATCACATCCATAATCACTGAAGAAGGAACAACTAAGAAAGCATCTTCTAGATTGATATAGCATTAGGATTTTTGTACATGTCAGTCTCCATTATTCAGTTATAAGTATCATAAAATATAATTAATATTTCAGATGCTATGTGGTTTATGTGATCTTAAAAATAATTCATGAGTGTTAGTAAATAACATAGGAAAAGTTTTAAACAAAAATGAGCATGACTTAATATTGCATTACTTTGTTGCTTTTTATTAATATAAAATTATTTGCTAATTAAAATAAAAAATACTATTAATTGTGGTGGACATCAACAGAAATGGAAACGAAAAGACTGAGAAATTTTCTGCTTCTTTCATATTCAAAGTATATGATATTGATGTAACTATCAGCAAGAGAACATTCCATTTTATAATTTAAATAAATCATTTTATTAATTAGGAAATTGAAATTTATACAAATAGAAATGAGTTGAGAAATTACCTTCTGTGTGAGACTGGACTTCTTTAGAAATAATTACAATCAAATGACTACTTGTGGAATAATTAGAATTTCACCTAGTTATCTCAATATTGATTTACTGTTTAGATTAGGTTATATTAAAATGCCCATAAAATATCTTTTGCCACAATAAAGTATATAGTTATGCTAAGAAATCTTATTGGCCTAGTATTATGTCTGGAATTCACATTAAATGTAGTGATTATTTAAAGAGTAAAAATATCCAAATCAAATAAATAAATCATTAAAAACACTGAACTATTAGTGGACGAGATCAAGACTAGATTCTAGGATCTAGAACAAGAAGGAAAATTTTGGTGGATAAGTTACCTATTGCTGTGTAACTAAATATCCTAAAATTTAGGGCCTGGCTCTCTAGAATATATGGCCCATTAACACTCCTACTCCCTTGATTCTCTCTTTTCAGAATTGTCTCAAAGCTTCCTGAACCTTTACACGTCTATATTGACTTTAGAGTTTGTTTTAATTTTTGTAAGAGAATCTAAAGGAATTTATCCTCCTTCCGTTTTAGATGGTTGTCTTTCTTGTATGCTTTGAATTTTTTACATAACAGTTCACTTTCTGCCAGGATTCCCTTCCAGGAAGGTTTGCCAGTGAGGTGGTATACACATTGTCTATGACCTGGCTTTTCCCTGTTCATACCTCTTATCTGGTCTCAGGTCAGCAGCTAAACTGTGGATTATACATACAATTCATTTCTGAGCTTGAAACAAGGGACAAATATCCAGTTTTGGATTTTGCAGCAACTGATTTACCTAAAGATGTGTAGAATCAGCTCATATCTAAATCCAAACACAGGCAAGTAGAATTATCCCAACCATGTAGGAAATAGGTCTACCAACCTTGTTTATCAGGGTTATTGAGTTGGGACCTCAATGACTCTACTCCGTGGGCTACAGTCTTTTAGTATTTGTTTCTCATGAGTTTTCTCTTTATGAAACACAAGGGTAAACATTCATCTATATCTATTTATGTATCTATCTATACCTACGTATCTCTCTTCTAACTTTTCAATGTATTTTTCTCAAAAGGTAGGAGGTCTTCTCTTAAGAGGGTTCACAAAAGAAGTTACTTGAGGTGGGTAACCATTCATTACGCAAACATGTATTTGTGGGCTTAAGATGAGCTAGGTGCAAACGTTACATTGATTAGGCAATTCCTTCCCTTAAAATTTTTTATTTTTATTTTTCCAGAAGTAAACAATAATTTTCTATGCATATTGGAATAAAAATTACTATACCATTAAGATGGCTAAACTAGATATTTTAGACAACCAATTAGATATTGCCATGGTTTTGTTTGTTCATTTGTTTTGATTTTTTCCATATAACACAGATAATTCATAGATATATAAATAACTCAGAAGTTTAATGAAAGTTATTCAAATATTTGGATAAGGAATCATCAAAAAATTTTGTTTACTGGACAATGAAATATTTCCAGGAGCCAAGGCAATTATTATCTTAAACATTTTTACTCAAATATATTTGTTACATTATGAATCATAGTTAATTACTGGTATCAATTAAACTTGTTTCAATGATAGCTTATATAGTTAGGTTATGGAACTATATGTGACTCATTATAAATAGCTTAATCATAAAAATGATTGAAGAAAAAAATTGAGTATATTATACATTAAAGTACCTCATGGGTGGCTGCCAACTTTTTCACATTCCATTTCTATAAAGTGTAGGACAATAATTTAATGAAATCTATAAATGTTACAAAATCATTTTCATAGGGAAAATGTGTCTAATATTTTTAAGTTCAAAATAGCCATGATGGAATATAAGATTCTAATCCATGAAAGGCTCAGCAAGTTCATGAACTTAAATGAATCCTTTTTGAAGCTAAAATACAGAATATGAAGTGAAATGGTATGACGTTATCTGAGTTATTTTTGCTAAATTACAGGAACGGTTTTTCTATAGAATTCAGTCACCATGTTAAACTTAAATAATGCTATAAAATGCTTATCAAAATATTATAAATTCTAATAGCAAATTGAGACATATTTTTAGTATGTAAAATGAAAAAAGATCTAATTTATTTAATATCAATAAAAATAAAATGTAGATTATAAATAAATTTCAATAATCTAAGCAAAAAAAACCAAAAAATACAGGAGTCATTTTTTTCACACAAAAAAGAAAGACTGGGGCAATTAAACACACAAATAGGCATTCAGCTCCACTAGTAATTTAAGAATTGGTGAATTCACAATTCACAATTGCAAAGATGTAGGAACAACCCAAGTGCCCATCAATACATGAGTGGATTCATAAAATGTGGTATATGTATACCATGGAGTACTATCCAGCTATAAGAAACAATGGTGATCTAGCACCTCTTGTGTTTTCCTGGATAGAGCTGGAACCCATTCTACTAAGTGATGTATCCCAAGAATGGAAAAATAAGCACCACATGTACTCACCAGCAAATTGGTTCCACTGGTAAACACCTAAGTGCACATATAGGAATAACATTTATCGGGTGTGGGGCAGATGGGAGAGGGGAGCAGGGAGGGGTGTACACATACATAATGAGTGTGATGTGCACCATCTGGGGGATGGACATGCTTGAAGCTCTGACTAGGGGGAAGACAGGGGGGAGGGGCAAGGGCAACGTAACCTAAACATTTGTACCTCCACAATATGCAGAAATTAAAAAAAAATGAATAAAAATAAAAAAGAATTGGTGAATTCAAATTACAATGAAATAATAGGTATTAGGATATTTAAGTATACTTTAAATAAAGAATGCTACAAGTCTTCTTTCAGTTTCTGAACTCTCGATGAATAAAATAGAATAGTTCTAGTTTCCAAAATATTAACTTCATTACTGTTGAGGTAAAGTTGTATATCGTAGGTTGAAGTAAAAATCAAATAGACTTGCTAGCTCCTCTCTTCTCAATATAATCCCTGGGATAGACCTTTTAAAATGAGTGTGAATTCATAATGTAGACCAATCTACTCAAGTTTCCGTCTGTCACTTGGCTGAACAGAACAAAGAAATACATAAAAGTGAATGTGAATGTTTGCTCGATTAGATTTATTCAGTCAGCGTACAGGAGCTAATATCAACATGAACATACTTGGGGAAAAATGCTCCTCAAGGAATCTGAGTGAAATAAGTGTGTCACTGCTATATTTGCCAAAAAAAGAAAAAAAAAAGGAAGACAAAGAAAGAAAGAACGAAAGCAAGGAAAGAAGGAAGGAAGGAAGGAAGGAACGAACGAAGGAACGAAGGAAGGAAGGAAGAAAAGTTTATAATGCATGGTATATGGGGAAAAAAAGAAAATACAGGCAATGTAGGTGGTCCTTATGACTTACAGTATTAGGCTTTAATTTATTCCAAGCACCAAAGTCTGAGCTACATCACACTTTGTGCACGTGTTTTAATTTGTATGTTAAAGGCATTTGAATTAAATAAATTATTTTCTTTTGAGACAAGGTAAGAGATTTTCTTCAACAATAGACAAAAATAGCAACAAATTCTAAGAAAAACACTGTTTTAAATATATAAAATATATGTTTATAAGTCTGAAACTACAACTTTAACGTCAGAGCTAAAGATTAGTTACTTGAGATAAGGCTCATTGGAGGAAATCAAGTATAGATAAAAAGAGAAACCATGAGGACAGGGCCAAGAATTAGTTGGAATAAATACAACTGAATCTTGGTTCGTTCTTGGTTCTTGCATCCAATTTCAGTAAGGTCGTGCCCTTGATGATAACATATATAAATCCCCTAAATAATAAAATACAGTTGTATATTGCGAATGACCAGGTTAAAAGGAAAGTGCCTAATGCACAATATTTTTTATGAATTTATGCAATTTAATCACACAAAGATATGTATTACTGCACCATTTCAATTCAAAAGTAAAGGGAATGAGTCTCACAAGATGTGAACTTGTGAGGATTCCTCTTACATTCAAAACTTGTGTTCTTTACATTATGAGTCCAAGTGTATTTATCTTCAATTCCATTATGGAACCAGTAAGAGAAACAGTGGATACTTTGTTAAAATACAGGTCTTTAGGACTTTGGAATAAATATCAAATCATCGCTAAGAAATTATTTCTCTCTGATGTTGGAAAACTCAATGTGTTTATTTGGTCCTCAGTTTTGCCATAGGAGGAACGTGTTGGCCTTTGTAAAACTAGGATTTAGCAGAAGTTCACTTGAGGGAGACAGCAAGAACAATATCTAAAAGCACCAGAAGCAGTTTTACTAAGTAAAAATTCTAGCCCTGTGACGTCTTGCCTGTTTTATCTAAATCCACCATTATAATAGACTGTATATTTTATAGTTTCTTATATTTAGAAAAGGTTGAAACAGAAATAAACTAACTAAAATGAAATTTACAAGTGGATCTATGTAAAAGAAATATGCAAAATTAAACTTATTACTTGTCAATTTGATAAAATTAATTCTTTGTAAACCTGGGCAGAATATTGTGAATTCTAAATTTGTCATATATTCATCTTTACTTAAGCGTATGCACATTGAATTCAAGCTTGCATTTACTTGTTTGCCTTATGTTTCATATTAATAAAAATGCATACACACACACTCATTACATCAAAGGCAGATTTTTAAAGTGCTAAATAATAACTAACAGTGGCATTGAATGTGATTTAAAGATGACTATAAATTTTACAGGACTTCAAATTCAACTAAAATATAAAACTATAGGCTTTTTTAAGTGAAGAAACATTTAGAATACGTATAGGCTGTTATCTAAGAAGATATGGATAATGATAATGTTAAATCAATAAGATATTAATAACTTAGAAATGATAATACCATAGTACTATATTTCTGACAGAGCATCTAGAACTTACAAGCATACCATATTATAATTAAAAGAATTTATTTTCTTCAGCCATCGTTTTCTGTGCACCTGACACATTTACTTATTGACATTCCTTTAATTTTTTAGTCTTTGAACTTCTTTCTCTGGATTTAGCCAGAAGACAGAAGACATTTTAACCAACACATAAGACATTTGGTCAAAAACTGCCTACATTTTTTTCTCGTGCTCTTAGTTACCTGCATTGGGAGGTTGTTCCCAGAGTTGATTGCTTGATTAATATATAAAATCCACAATGCAGACATATTTAAAAACTTATCTTTTCTTTTTGAGTTTGTTGATGCTTAGTAGAAATCACATAGAATTGTTTTACAAAGCCAATATAAACACTTGCCATATCTCAACTTTCACATGTTTTCTTTGTACTCAGACACAGAATATAAACAAAGAAAAGATATTTTAAAATCTGTAGGGAATCACTGGATAACTTTCTGCAACTTACTCTTCCCATTAAACTCCAATTATCTTCACAAAACTGAAATAGCAATGCTCCACTAATCTTTATGTACAGGTTTGTATAATGAATCTGTAGCTTCAAGACTAAAATAGCAGCTATGGAATTAAGAGAATAATTGCCCTTTAGTTTTTGAAAGATGAAAATTATGCATTTAGTTTAATAGGACATGCTAACTTAATTGTCTTTAGCAAATAAACAACAGTCTTTAAATTATTTAATGTGAATATGGAAATTTAAAATATCCTTAATTAGTAGTAGTTGTATTTTTCCAATGTCAGGTTTTGTGAAAGTGGCCAATATACTTAAATATTGTTCCTAAAATGCTTTGTTTAATTTCTTTTGTTTTTCACAGCAGTGGTTGGTCGGCATCTATTGAATGCCTGCAGATTCTTCAGACCAGTAATCAGCAAGGTAGGAGCAGTCATGGAAAATGCACTGGATCATCAAAAAATTCACTCACCTGCCTCTTGTCTACAATCTCATAGTACATTTTTAGTCTCCTTCCTTGAGTAACTATTCTGATGAATAAAGTCTGGAAAGTATTATTATAGTTATAAGCTTGCCTCTGAGAAGAAACTCTTTTTCAAAGTATTTTTTGATTTTTTTTTTTAGAGATGGGGTTCTCACTATGTTGCCCAGGCTAGACTCAAACTCTCAAACTCCTGGACTCAAGCGATACTTCCACATCAGCCTCCTGAATAGATGAGACTACAGGCATGTGCCACTGTGCCTGTCAAGGGCAAGAAAGTCCATTTTCTTTGAGATATTTAGCCTGCAGTTCAGATACACTGCAATGACAATTTGACTACACTGACCACAAAACAAAGAACAACGATCAGGCTCTTACTGAAGATGCTGGTTATAGCAATTTTTTTACTCACTGCCTATTTTGCATGCAGAAAACTTTAAGAAAATATGCTGTTAAGTACAGAAACAAAAACTGTGTCCTAAGTATGCTCTCTCTCCATAAATATACATATATATATATATATATGGAGAGAAATATATATAAAAATATATATACCTCTCATCTAATATTTACTCCAGTCATATGATATGAATGTAGTTATGATCTTTATTCAGAAATAAGAACACTGGCAGGTAAACATATAGCTAATATCACATAACTAGTAAGTGACAAAGTCCAAGTTTAATTTTAATAAATGCGACTACTGAGTCCCTGTTAGTAACCACTATAATAAGAATCAAACATACAATTGTATTTCAAGAAGAAGAGATGTAAAGAATCTGACAGAATATGAATGGCTACAAAGAGGTAAAGCTAAGGATTTTCAAAAATTGATTAAAGACAGTACATAACTGATTTTAGGAGCTTTTTAAAACCAAGCTGAATAAATACACAGAAAACTACCCCAAGGCACATAGTAGTAAACCTAATAAAAACAAAAGAGAAAATCTTATAGGAAAACAGAAAATAAAATCATATTATTTTTGAAGAAGAAATAGTAAAACTGATGATTGATTACTCAAATATAGAACTAAAGGCAGAACATTTGGTACTATGTCATCAAACTGCTGAAAAAAAGTAACTACTTTTTTAGAAGACCATAATGGCAAAAAAAAAAAAAAAAATAAGTCAGCATTGAAGGAAAATTAAAAGTATTTTCCATCTAAAAATGGAAAGAATTTATCAGTAACACTAACCAACAAAAAGTAGGAACCATTGAATCAGAGAAGGTAGAATAAACTTTAGGATAAGAGGAACTACTAGATATTAATATATAGATGTATATTTGTATTAAAATATATAAGGTAATCTACTAGGGAGGTACACAAATTCAAACCTGCACTCATCTAATAGCATAGCTTCTAAATTTGTGAAGAAAAAATGACAGAAACGAACAATAAATTAGCAAATTGGCAACCTTAGGTGTGTGTGTATATATATATATATATATTTTTTTTTCTTTTAATTTAACACAGGATCTCATTCTGTTGCTCCAGCTAGAGTGCTGTGACATCATCATAGCTCCCTGCAACCTCAAACTTCTGGGCTCAAGCGATCCTCCTGACTCAGCTTCCCAAAGTGCTAGAATTACAGGCCCTTAAGTAAGTACTTTTAACATACTTCCTTCTGTAACTGATAGACTAAGAATCAAGTAATTATTTATGTTTACAAGGTATGAGAAACATAATTGACAGAAGAGACTTAATTGATACGTAATGTACATTAATCAAAATATTTCATACAGTGTTCCAGAAAGCAAGCCTAAATAATTTATAAGAATTTGAGATATGAAATTATGAAAATGTGGCTGCGACGACCAATTCTTAGAAAAATAAAATTTAACAAAACTGATATAAGAAGAGATAAAATCCAAATAATTGACCAATATTAAGTAAATTTAAACCCTAATTACAAATCTTCTTATGAAATGAAAGTCTGGGCCTAGATAGGTGAATTCTTTCAAATATTAAACAAAACAAAAATTACACTAAAATTAAAAAAACTGTTTAGAGGAAATAAAAGTAGAAAAATTTACTGACTGATGAAGGCAACGTATGTGACATTAAGTAACATTACATACATTTCTTTTTGGTGAGAACATTTAAAACCTACTCATAACAATTTGGAAATATACGTTACTAACTATAGTCACTTTGTTGTGCAATATATCATCAGAACTTATTCCTCCTGTTTAACTATTTTTAGTTATTTGAGGAATCTTTACTGCTCTCCAAAAGTATATACTAATTTAGATTCCCAAGAAACAGTGTAAAAGCACTACTTTCTCTCCACGTTTTAGCAAACACTTGGTATGTGTCAACTTTTTGATAACAGCCATTCTAGCAGGTGTGAGGTGACATTTCATCATGGTCTTAATTTGCATTTCCCTGGTGATTAGTGATGTGGAGCATTTTTTGTATGTCTGTTGGTCATTCGTATGTCCTCTCATGAAAAATGTCTATTCAGGTCTTTTGCTCATATTTACCACGGTTATTGTCGAGTATTTTAAATCCTTTCTCTATATTTTGGATACGAACCCCTTACCTGATGTTTGATTTACAAATATTTTCCCCCAATCTGTGGGTTGTCTCTTCATTCTGTAAATTATTTGCTTTGATGTGCAGAAGCTTCTTAGATTGGCACAATTCCGTTTGTCTGATTTTTGCTTTTGTTGCCTGTACTTTTGGGATCATATTCAAGAAATCATCGCCTAGACCAATGATGTGAAGATTTTGTCCTATTTTTTATGGTAGTCATACAGTTTTAGGCCTTATATTTAAGTTTTTAATCCTTTTAAGTTTATTCTTGTATATGGAGTGAGATAAGAGTCTAATTTCATTCTTTGGTGTGTGGATAGCCACTTTTCCCAACGCTATTTATTGAAGGGACTATTCATTCCTCATTGTGTGTTCTTGACACCTTTATAAAAAAAATTAATTGACTGAAGATGCATGGGTTTATTTCTGGGCTCTCTATTTTGTTCCATTGGTCAGTGTGTCTATTTTTATGCCAGTATCATGCTGTTTTGATTACTATAGCTTTGCAATATGATTAGAAATCAGTTAGCATGATTCTTCCAGCTTTGTTCTTTTTGGTCAAGAGTGTTCTGGCTATCTGGGGTCTTTTGTGGTTCCACATAAATTTTAGGATTGTTTTTTTCTATTTCTGTGAAAAAGAACATTGGAATTTTGATAGGGATTGCATTGAATCTGTAGACTTCTTAGGGCAGTATGGATATTATAAAAATATTAATCTTTCTAATCCATGAACACAGGATATATTTCCATTTGTTTTTGTCACCTTTAACTTGTTTCATCAATGTTTTACAGGTTTTAGTAGACAGATATTTCACCTCCTTGGTTAAATAAATATCTAAGTATTTTCTGAAGCAATTTTAAAATGGAGTTGTTTTTTTAATTTCTTTTTCAGATAGTTAATTGTTAATATGTAGACATGCTACTGATTTTTGTATATTGAATTTTTAACCTCCAACTTTACTGAATTTGTTTGTTGGTTCTATTAATAACCATTTTTTGGTAGTCTTTAGAGCTTTTTATATACAGGTTCATGTTGTCAGCAAAGAGTTTTATTTCTTCCTTTCCTATTTGGATGCCTTTTATTTCTTTCTTGCTTAATCATCTTGGCTAGACTTCCAGTATTATGTTAAATAGAAGTGGGATAGTGGCCATCTTTGTCTTATTCTTGATTTTAGAAGAAAATCATCAACTTTTCACCATTAAGTTAAATGTTAGCCTAGGGATTGTCATCTATAGTCTTTATTGTGTTAAGTAATATTCCTTCTATATCTATTTTCTTGAGAGTTTTTATGGTGAAAATATGTTGAATTTTGTCAAATGCAAGGGTATGCTAATAACTAAATGGAACAAGATAAACTTAAAAAAAGAACCACACATGCATGGACACTTGAGTTATAACAAAGTTGGCATTGCAGATCAATGGGGAAAGAGTGGAATTTCACAACTGAAAAAAAATGAATATTCATTCCTCTTACAAAATACTATCAGTTCCAAGTGAAATAGTATTAAAATATCCATTAAAGTCTTCAAGTTAAAATAGTAAATTTTGTAGTAGAAAGTATAATATCTTCATGAATAAAAACGAGTGAACTAATTTAAACAAAACAAATTGATGAATTTAACTATAGAAAATTTAAGAGTGTATGTTCATAAAATACATTTTTAAGGAGATGGAAAAGCTATTGACAAAGTAGTAAAAGTTATCTGTAGCATATACAATCAACCTCCAGTATCCAGATTATATAACAACTTCAAAAATCAAAAAGGAAAATAAAATAAAATTTTAAAAAGTGCAAAACTCCTTGAATGGCATGTTCTCCCAACAAAGTCAGATATTTAAAAAGACAACAAACATAAAAAATGCTTACCCTATTTAATTAGTAGGGAAATGCAAAGTAAAATCTCAGTGAGATATCACTATGCAGAAATGAGAATGATTAAATATAAAATGGCTTACAATACTAAGAATTGGTAAAAGTATGGAGCAAAGGAAGCTCTTACACAATTCTGATCATAATTTTAGTTTTCAAAAATCACATTTCGAAGTTATTTAACATATCCACTAAGGGTAAACCTACACATGTTTTATGAACCAGCATTTCAATGATTGTGTATAAACCTAACAATTATATAGAGAAATGATTATAGCAACTTTACTTATGATAGAATAATATATAAAAACTGGAAAAATGCACATGTTCATTAATAGAAGAATGGGTAAATATTTTATTTATATAAGAGAATACTATACAACAATGAGAAAAATGAAACTCCTAAACTTTGCAACATTTTCCACAGTTTTCCTACAAAAAAATTCCACAAATTTTTGAATAAGACAAACCAAAAAAGAGTACATAGTGTATTATTCTATCTATAAAAATTGTAAAATAAGGGATGTGAATTGATGGTGCTATGTTAGCAGAGGAATTAAATTGTTGGGGGGTGGGATATTTCTGGGACAGAAAGAAGAATGCCTCCAGGGTATTTCCTGATCTTTTGCTTGAAATTGCATCCTTGCTATATTTGGCAGTGTTCACTTAGTGACAATTCATTGTATTATACCTTGAACATTTGTATACTTTTTAACATGCATATTTAACATCATTAAAATTACATATAAAAGAAATCTTCCGCTGAGATGAGTTTGTAAATTTTATATGGTTCTGTCACTTGCTTCCTATATTTTAGAGCCCATATAACCTGAATAAATAATTTTTGTTATATAATTTTAGTCTATTGAATTATTATTATCTGAGGACCCTATTCATCCTCAATAATACATCTGAGTATAAGCTGTTAAGCTATTATCAGCTACATGAGCTTCTAATTCGTCAGTAGTTTCCTCATATATATTTTTGAAAAATTTTGCTTTCAATATTCCTATATCCTTCTGTTTTATTTGTATCTTTTATAAGTAGAATATAGATTTATATTTAAACCAAATAAAGACTTTATTTAAACCCAGTTTTGCAACCCTTGCTTCTCACTGGATAACTCATTCCATTTGTATTTTTGTACATAACGCTATATTTGAAAATATTTAAACTATCTTATTTTGCATTTTACTTATATGTCTCTGCAGCAGATGATATTGGAACTTTGTGTAGATTCCTTTAGATACTTTTCACCATTTATGTTTCCCCTTGGATTTGACAACAGCCTTCATCTGTAACTCCTTTAAAGGATCATATTTGGAGGACTATGTTTAGGCTATTGAATTGCACTCTGCCCGCTGGTGCAGAGTTAGGAGAACCTGGGAAATTCTGAAATATAACTTATACCATAGAACTCTTGTGAAGGATTAGATTGAGGAGGCCCTTGGCAAGACTTTGCTTGAAATCAAATCCTGGCTTTGTTTTCATCCTTTCTCTGTCTTGGTCCCTCTACTTTCTTATGGGGTTCACTCGAATTTAAAAAAAATCATTTATACTAGAAAATTCATCATCGTATCTACTTCTATGGAACTGGATCTAAGACAATCATTTATTTTCTCTTCTTATTTCCTCCTCTCCTGCATTTTTCTTTTTTTGTTTTGATTCTTTGAGGGTGATTTTTTTGTTTTCTTTGTTTTGTCTTGTCTTGTTTTGGTTTTGTTTGTTTTCAAAACTATTCTTCTTTTTTCCTGGTTTGAGCATGATATACTCTATTTCTCCTTTAAGTTGAATGCCTAACCTGGCAAAGTCTAAAATTAAAACATTTCTGTGTCCATGTCACATATGATATTAGCAAAAGGGGGAAAAGAAAGCCTTACAAAATGTAATACCAGGCACTACACTTCAAGCTTCAAGTTAGTGTTTTCTGTTTTTTGTTTTTTACTTCCATTTTATTTTTACTCTTCCTAAGTAAATAGTAATACAGTATTAATATTTGAATTAGCCAATGTCTGAATTTATTCTTATGGTTTTCGATTTCTTTTCTCAGCAACATTTATTGTTTAATTGTGTATCCTCCTTTGAAATAATCTTTTTTATTAAAGGGTATCCTTTAAAAATTGCTTTTTAGACATATTTTGAGTAGTGTCTCTGTCATTCCTCTTTACCGAATGAGCCATTTTGTTTTTTATTCTGATCCCTAACTGAAGAGATAAATTGAACGATCTCGAGTGCTAGGAAAGTACCTGATGTCCAGTGGACAACCTTGTGAGATTAGGCCTTTTCCTCCCAAAACCAAGCCACTAGTAGTTCATACATTGTGGAGGTCAGCTCATGGCTTTGGGACTAGTAAAGTACAGTATCTGCTTACCACTTGTTAATACTACCTCCTTTTCTTCTTGCCTGGAAGAGATTTTTCTGTATTTTTGCAATGATGTGCATGCAAGACTAGTTACAGGTGCATTTTTGTGATGGACCAGGTGTAGGTGCCTAATGATTGCCTTTGTTTACATTTGTGACATGATTCTCAAGAAGCCTCACAGGGGCTTTGTCATTATTTTAACAAATTTACCAAAGTCTGTGTTCTTGCCATCAGTCTTAACTTTTTAACAGCGCAAATACTGTTACTAAATTTATTATGGGAAAAATCCAAACTCTAAACAATCAGAATCCTTTTTTTTTTTTTTTTTCAAATGAGAAGTCATGCTTACTGGCACACTGATACTCACAGATATATGCCCAACACTTTCTCTCTCGGAAAGGAAGAATAAGTTGTTTTGTGTTTATAAATATAAGCAAATTCAGTTAGCCTGTTTTTGCATTCAATGGCAAAAGGGTGAGTCATACAAATCCATGTGTCTCCTCCGTAAGGTTTGGCCAGCTAGTGAGGCCAGTTTGCTTAAGTCTACAGATGGAATACAAAAATTCCTCTTAAATGAGTATGAAAAATATTTGCTTCAATGTTTCTCCTTTTCTATGATTTTCTGGTTGAGTGAGTCCCCCTTTCCATAGCACATTTCTGTTTTATATACGTTATTGGCTTCAAACAGATTAGAATATAACCCAGGACAGTTGCATGGAAGATATTTAATTTAAAACATACATTTTAAATCTGACATAAATAAATTTATGACATAAATATATTTAAAAGTTCGGCTTTAAGAAGGCATTTATTTTTTATTATTTTCTAATTCTAGAGAATATACTTTACAAAAAATCATTTCATTGTCCTAAAATAAGAGTCTTAATCTTTGCCTTTCTTATTGTGTACAGGTGATGGTAAAAAAGCAACCAGAACTAATTCAATACTGACAATTTTCTGCATAGCAAAATTATTTCACAATTCCTCATTTACTCATTCCTACACATGAAGATTTGTTTTTACTTTAGAAATTAAAGGCCATTCTCTAAAAGACAAAAGTGCTCTATGATCAAATTAGCCTCTGAGCCTAGAAATGTAGGTCTTGAATATAACTTATGCGTGTCAAATACTAAGAAGGGTATAGATTTCATTATAAGTTTAAATGAGCAATTCAAACTTCCATAATAGTAACACTGCTATTAAGTGCTATCAACAATAGTATTAGTTACTCCATTTATTTATGAACTATTAATTACTGAAAACTCTCGCACTGACAATGACTTTGTCATGACATTCATAAAAGATACATTTACTTGGAACATGGTATTGTTTTATGATACCCAAAAGAAAGCTGATTTCTTTTACTGTATCACTATGTTTTACAAGGCATATGACGTGATGGAATAAAATTAATATCTTTTGGGTCTTAATATATTGTTTCCAATTAATATTTACTTAACAAAACGGCAGGAATAGATAACTATCAGGATGAACTTACTTCTGTGTCATTTAAAAATTAATTGCAAGCTTTATTTTTTACTTACAATTTACACTGCACTTTGGGAAACTTTGAGTTAACGGGTTGCAATTTTTCCTCTTTAACAAAAGAAAGGTGACCTCAGCCTAGACTAAGTGCTTAGTGGAAACATTTAGCACAGCAAAATTGCAATAGTATCCCAAGAGAAAATGAACTGCCATTGATACCAATGCCCTGTATAGAAAAGGAACTTCAAAATGCATTTCACCTTAGTAAAAGAATGGAGATAGAACTGATTAACTCTGAACTAATCAAGAGTTGGCCAAAACACTAAGTGGAATACTCTCAAAGCTTTTTTTAAACAAAAGTAATCAAGAATCTGTATCATGCTAATGACTTTTATCATAAGGTTCTGAAATCTCTGTACATTTAGTCTAAGGTGTTATTTCAAGATATAGGTTGTCCTTAGTTTCTATTGTGCTATGTACTTGCCTTATACAATGATACTGGTGTAGAGTTCTAAAGATTTTTTTCAAAAATTCTCAACTTTAGAATTTCAGAGGGTACAAAGGACTTTTAAGTTTAAAAAGAAAACACGGAGTAGTAAAATAACAAGGTTACTATAAACATACATGTGCATTTATTTATTTGCTTATTCATGTATTGATACATGTGAATTGACAAAAGATCACATACAAAAATAAAAATTAGTCAAGATCAGCAACAAGAAATAAGTTGGCACTATTTCATGCTGAAAAGCCTCCTACATTCACGATATGCAAAATATTATCTTCAGAATAGACCACTATATTTCCAGTGCAATATTCTTCTGAATATCATCACATTAGCTAATGGTTACTTCATAATAATCTCATATAGGTAAATTTGATCCATGTTGTCCATTTAATAAACAACCTCACAGAAATGATATATGCATCCAAATCTAAGCTCCTGCTTTCTGACTAAGGTTATTGTATAAAGAAAGATAATATGAGCATTTGGTTTAAAATGGTGATGCTAAATAACCCAAAGACATTCATATCCTCTGTGGACATAAGGAAGAAGGAGAAAGTGGAGAAGGAAAGGAACAGGAGGAGATAAGGTTCAAGATAATTCTCTCTTTTTAAGTGTCTTTGCTACATAGTTATCTGTCTTAGATATTGCACCCCTCATTTACTAGTAATACAACACAACTTGAATTAATTTGAGTTTAATTTCCACAAGAGAATCTCATGAAATCCAAGAGGAGGTATGCAGTAAAACCTCAGAATGGGATTGAGACCCAGACCTGGGAACCTATGAAGGTTTATTCCCAAGTGCCTGAAGCACTTTGACACAATTTTTGTGCTTTTCCATGCCCATGCGATGAACTGTAGTTTTTCATAAGCTCTCTTAGCTAGAGGACAATCAAACGTGTCTGACTCTCTTAGTCCCAGCTTCAAAACTATGAGAACCTACATTGTATTAGCCCAGGTTAGAGAAGATACATCCTACTTTTTAGTTTTATTTTTTATTATTTCTTTCTTCTGCTTGTTTTTGGGGTAAAATTACTTTTTTCTCTTGTTTCCAAAAGTGGAATCTTGGAGTACTGACTTTCGATCCTTCATCTTTTTTGACATATCCATTTAACGCTAAAAATTCCCCACTGAGTACTGCTTTCACTGAATTTAACAAATTTTGATAAGTTGTGTTATTATTTTCGAACAGTTCCAAATATTTTTAAATTTTTCTTCAGACCTTTTTTCAATCCATATATCATGTAGAAGTGCGTTTTTCATCCTCAAACCTTTGTTGATTTTTTAGCTTTCTGTAATTTACCTACAGCTTAAGCGTATTTTTGTCTGAGAACATATTTTGCATGGTTTTTGCTCTTTGAAAAAAGGTTTGTGTGATTTATGGCCCAGAAGGTGTCTATCTTGGTAATTGTTCTATGTAAAGTTGAGAAGAATGTATACTGTACTGTTGTTGGGTGAAATATTCTATCAATAATTGGATGAAGTTGACCGATGATGCTGTTCAGATAACTTATGTCCTTACTGATTTTCTAACTGTTTAATCTATTAGTTACTGAGAGAAATATTGACGTCTCAAACAATAATAGTAAATTTGTCAATTTCTCATTCCAGTTTTATCAGTTTTGTCTTATGTATTTTGATAATCTGTTTTTAAGTACATATATCTTTAGAATTTTTATGTACAGCATTTTTGGAGAACTGACACCCCTTTCATTATGGTGTAACACCCCTCTTTATGTCTGATAATTTCTCTTTTTCAACAGTCTAATTTGTCTGAATTTAATATAGTGACTCCAGCTTTCTTTTGGTTAATATTAGCCTGGCATACATTTCTCCATCTTTTTACTTTTAATTTGCCTGAGTAAAGACTTTCAAGTGGGTCCCTATAGACAACATATAGTTTGATCTATAAATGTTTAATCTTTGTGTGTAGTGACGTCTCTAGTACTTTGTGTTATACATCTCTGGATATCTCAACCACCAGTACCTGCATCTTCTCTTTCTTCTCTTTTTTACTGCCAGTATTCCTATTCAGTTTAATTTATAGTCTATTCTCAGGAGATTTTTTTCCCAGTGTGGGTCTCTGTCTTCTTGGTAAAGTGTATTTCTACATTCACCACCCACTACTCTTCAAACTTTCCACAGTAATCCTGGCATCATTTACACATTGCAACTTGTGCAGTCTTTTTGTCTGATTTCATTGTCTTTTCAAATCCACTTGCTGAATCTTCCACTTTCCTTTTTTTGGAGGGGAGTACCTGTAGGCAATTTATTGGTTCTCTGCTTTAAGTCCAAGACCATTAGCTTTCTCCCTCTTACTTTTGTGCTCTCCTAGGCAGCTGTTCACCTTGACCAAGTCTTTCTGGTGTCAATATCTGATCCCATCTGTTCATATTGTGGAACAAGGAAGATGTAGATAACTTGTCCTTGAATTTTATTGACAATCTTATCATGGTTTCAGTGTTTATTCGTGTGTCTTTTGCATTGTCTCTCTTATTGCTCTGTCAATGTCAGTGAGGAAATTTGGAAGGAATGAAAACTAAATTCTACAACGATTATTGAGTCATAAACAGAATCTGGCCATGGCTTCATTTTATCACTTTATTTTATTTTGGGAAAAAAGAGAATGATTTAATATAATAGCCTCAGTGAAAGTTGCAAACTTCTGTGAATAGATTAGAGACCAACCTTTTTCATTATTTAAAACTTTTTGTTTTGAAATAATTTTAGACCTACAGAAAAGTTGGAAAAAAAGTACAAAATTCACATACACCCCTGACCTAACCTGCCCTACAGTTAAGGTAACCACTGTCCAATTATCACATTATTCTTGTCCCTGGTCTTTCTTTGACTTTTTTTCATTTAGACTATTTTGAAGAACATTCGTAAGATTTTTTTTTTTCAAAATATCTCTCAATTTCAGTTTTTCTGATGTTTTCTTATGAGTAGATTCAGGTAAAACATTTTTGTCAAAAATACCGCAGAATGATGTGGTGTCTTTTCATTGCATCCTATCAGAGGGTACTCGATGTTATTATGTCTTATTACTAATAATGTTACCCTTGCTTTCTTGGTCTTCTGAGTTTCTCCATTGCAACATCAATATTCTTCCCTTTGCAATTGATAAATATCATGGGGCTATACTTTGAGACTGTACAAATATTCTGTTTCTCCATAAACTTTCTCCTGCTGATTTTAACATCCAGTAAGGGAGCCTGCCTGCAGCAATTATTATTACAGTAACCATTGCATTTAATGATAATTAGGTTTTAAAATTCTGACTGGGTTAGTTTCTTCCTTATTATTCTTTACTGTACAATTTATTTGGGGGTTATTTAAGTAAAAATAGCATCTCTGCTTCAGGCCTTTATCATTTCAGGAATTTTAAATTTCCATTATTTTTCTAAGTATTTTCACTAGTTTCGACCTCCTTAAAAATAACTGTTCTAAAACACTAAATATATGGGGAAATAACATTAAGTAATTTGATATTAGAAATAAGTAATATTAAGTAATTTCACATCATAAAATTTTGTGAAGCAAATACTTCATGGTGACTATAGCAACAGGAAGCAAATTTATGGAACTGCTTTTGTGTAATAAACTTGAAAAAAATTTAATAACAAACATTTGGTTCAAAATTAAGGTGGAAAACCTCTAAAAGAAATACATTTCAACCCATACTCTCACAGTTGTTATTGACAATAAAATATTTTTGAGATACAATAGCTTGTTGTTTTCATTTTAATATAGAAACAGTAATTCTACTACATTATTGGATAACCTAGAAGTGTAAAATTTTTTAATCCTTTTGATAAATAGTTTTTCTGCCTTCCAAGCTATCTTACATACATACACAAAAATATCACATACCAGTGGTATTCTAACAGAGTCTACTTGTCCCAACTCTCAAAACTTTTTTTTTGTGAGTGCATAAATTCAAAATGTTTACCTGTAAATCCTAAAGTACACTTACTAATCTGGGAAGAATCATTGTGTTTACCATTGCTTAATCCTGCTATACTACTGCATAGCATCAAATACACAAAAAAAATGTTGATATCAGAAACAGTTTGGGTAAATATTTTTAGGAATTTGAAATTATGTTTTTAAACCTCCCAGTCTTTTTGAAAAAAAAAAAAACAATGCTTTATATGCTACTCATTTTAAATAGTAGCATCTCTTCTTCTGGTTCATAAAAATGGTAAATATTTGATGGGCTCTAAAGTGTCTTCCATGTTTGACATGGTAATAACCTGTGATCTCTGTAATTAGAAGTAATTTTACTCTCAGCAACATAGACTTGCCTTCCAGGGTAGGCGGCAAATTCAGGAATGCTTGTTCTAAACTACATGTCTTAAAACTACAATCATTTTTAAAAGTTTTTTTTTTTTTAATTTTGAAATGATGATAGATTTGGAGGAAGTTGCAAAAATAGTACAGAGAGACAACATACACTCTTTGCTCAGTTTCCCCCAATTGTAGCATCTCACACAACTATGGCACAACACTGAGCCCAGGAAATTGATGTTGGTATAATCCACAGAATTTGTTCATACTTTACTAGTTAACAAATATGCGTAATTACCAGAATCAAGATACAAAACTGTTCAATTACTAAAAAGATCTTCTTCCTGCTGTCCTTTTATAATTATGCTCACCCTTCTCCCCTGCTCTGTCCCTAAACCCTGACAACCCCTGGTCTGTACTCCGTATGTATATATTTTTTTCATTTTAAGAGGATTACATAATTGGCTTGGGCTCCGGGCAAACTGCTCAAGGGGACCATGTCCAGGAATGGGGTGTTGGGAAGAAGTTTGAGGCAGACCCAGAGGTAGGCCATCACTGCCACTGGCCACTTGGTCCTCAGTGGTAGTATGAAGCTGCGCCTGGAAACTATAGCACCACCTGCATCACCTCCTGTTGCTCTTCAGCACTGCCCTGGCAGGTATAACAACCATCCATGAACAGAAATTCCTGATTGAGGGTCAGAATTCACCTTTGACCAAAACACCCTAAGAGACCTGCCCACCATTCCTGGGGACACCAGGCCTGCCAGTTATGAGTTGCCCTCACCTCCATGGAAGCCAGCCATAGCCACCTGTGTCAACGGCTGAGAATAATAACTGATGAGCACTAAAGAGTCACAGTTTCAGACGGACATTTAAAGGACCAGACATCAGATTGAACATTGTCTCCGGGGCCCTCAGGCTCTTCTCAGAAAAGTCACAACCACCAGACCTTTTGAAAATCACCATCCTGGGCAGGCATCAGGTGTGGGCTTGGCCTCCCTGGCCCTCTCCTCACTCACTCAGAGCTCCCGCTTCCCCTTACTCTTCTGAATTCCAGCACATACTTCCCTGACCTCTGCTGATGCAGGGACTGCCAGCAAAGGGAAATGAGTCTTGTGTGCACACCCTGCGAGCCAAGGGGCAGGAAGTGACAGGGAGAAGCCCTTCTGAATGATAATCTTGCTCTTCCAGCCCCATCTTCTGGGTCACACCTACCCCTTCCTTGGATTGATATACACTGGGAAAGCTCATCTCTCTTCTCCAGAAGAGGAAATAAAAGCCAATTTCACCATAGGGTCAAGGTGGGTAGAGGGTGGAGAACGTTATATAAATAAATTAATAAAATATGTAACATTTTGGGATTGTCTTTTTTCACTCTGCATAATCTTCTGGGGAATAATTCAAGTCGTGTGTACCAACAGTTCCTTCCTTTTTATTGCTGAGTAGTATTTCATAGTATGTATGTACCACAGTTTAACCTTTCACCTGTTGAAGAACATATGGATGGATTCTAGTTTGGGATTGTTATGAATAAGCTGCTATAAACATTCATGTACAATTGTTTTATGTGAATATAAGTTTGCATTTCTCTGGGATAAATGCCCAGAGTTCAATTGCTGGGTCACATAACAGATTCATGCTTTGATTTTTAAGAAACTAACAATTCTGCTCAATTCCAAAATAAAGCTGCTTATTTATTTGATGTGTTTGTTTGTTTGTTTATTTAAATACAGAAATTTGCTGATAAGTTTCTTTTAATAGTATGTATTCATAGATAAAGTTTGGGAGAAATGGTGTCTTTGTTGAATCTTCTAATCTATGAACACGATGTATTTCCAGAATTATTTAAATCTTTGATTTCTCTCATCAGCATTTTTGAGTTTTCAACACGTAAGTCCTTTATGTCTTTTGTATGAATTCATATAAATTCATATATACATTTTTCATATTTTGAGCAATTGAAACTGTTACTGTGTTTTTAATTTAGGGTTTCACATGTTCATCGCTAGTGTATAGAAATATAGCTGACTTTCTACGTTAACCTTAGTGACTTTACTTGAAGTTTTGGTGCACACTCCTTAACATTTTCTACATAAACAATCATGTCATTTGCAAATAGGACGTTTTTATTTCTTCCTTTCTAATTTGTTGCAAAGAAACAATGTCAGGACTATGTTGAGTAAGAGAGGTGACAACAGATATTCTTATCCTGTCCTAAACCTAAAAAAAAACAGTCATTAAGCATTAAATACAACACTAATTGTAGGATTTTTCAGATGTCTTTTATCCAGTTGAAGAAGTTTAACCCTATTTCTAATTTGTTCAGAATTTTATCACTAGTGGTTGTTGATTTCATCAAATGATTTTATTTTTCAATTGACATGAACATGTGATTTTTATATTTTAGTTTCTTGATATGGTAGATTATATTGACTGATGTTTGAATACTAAACCATCCTTGAGTCTCTAGACTAAAACCTCCTTGGTCACAGTGTATAGTCAACTTTATATATTGCTAGATTTGATTTGCTATATATTTTCTTGAGGATTTTTGCACCTGTGTTCAGGAGATTTCTTTTTTTGTACTGCATGTATTTGATTTTGGTGTCTGGATCGTGTTGGATTCATAAAATGAGTTGGGAAGTGTTCCTTCATCTTCCATCTTCTGGAAGAGACTGGTTAGAATCAGCATTACTTTTTTTATAAGCTTTTAGTATACTAGAATTCCCTGGTGCAGCCATCTGTACCTGGAGATTTATTCTTAAGAGAATTTTCTAGCTACAAATTTAATTTATTTAATAAATAAAAGGCAATTTGACCTGTGTTTATTATTGGCTAAGGTTTGGTTTTTTGCACTTTTTAAGAAATTGATAATCATCACAGTGGTTGAATTTATGTCTGTAGAATCTTTCCTACTATTCCCTTATTATCTATTTACTATGTGGGTGGTTTGTATTGCTATCCTCTGTTGTGTTCTTAATGAAGGTAACTGATTTTTTTTTTTTTTTTATTCTTTGTATTGCTAAAATCTTGTCAACTATGTTGACCTTCTAAAAGATCCAGGTTTTTCTTTCATTTATTTTCTCTAATTTTTTTTTCCAATTTCATTGATTTTTTTATTATTTCCTTTGTTCTGCTTGTACTGGGCTTATTTTCTTCTTTTCTTAGTTTCTTAAAATACAAGCTTAGATTATTGATTTGAAACATTTCCTCCTTTGCAATGTAAGCATTTAGTGCTATAAATTTCTTTCTCAGCACTGCTTTTCCTGAATTCCATAAATTTTGGGGTACTGTATTTTTAATTTTATTTATGTCAACATGTATTTTTGATTGGTTTAAAGACTTCTTTAATTTATGTTTTATTTGGAAGTCTCTTCCTTAATTTCTGAGTGTTCGGAGTTTTGGGGGATGTGATTTTCCTGCTATTTAATTCTAATTTCATTCTATCAGGGTCAGAGACCAAACTTTGTATGACATTA